>OZ010574.1:11728816-11911316 GCA_963932145.1 Acanthosepion lycidas | reverse complement strand
ATTGTAAAATATGTATGTAGTGTTGTAGCCTGAGTAAAAGTAACTGATTGCTTCTAAGCCACCAACCCTCAAGAAAAGGACAACTTAAAGTAAACCTTTAACATGTTTTCAGTGGTCTGTCTCATGGTGTGTTACTGCCAGATATTGGTGTCATATTGGAGAGGTTAAAATCCATGACAATAATACACACATTCCCTGTAACTTTTTTTCATTTGTAATTATAAGAATTTGTAAAATATTTTGAGTTGTAATGTTTATTTCTTTGTTTATTTTTGACTAATGGTTTTTGTACAGGCAATTTTTCTTATTATTTATCATTCAGTGAGTTTTAACAACAATAATACAGATGGTCTTATAATATATTTTTATATATTTGACAATAACCTTATACTATTTATTATATATATACTATTATATTCATTGATTTATGGATTTCTATTATCCAACATTTGAACAGAAATTATAATAGTAAAAATAAGACAATGGAGTCCGTGCAACAATTAGGCAATGTGTGACATTATGTGACACTAGTAAATGGAAAGAAAGGGTTAAAATTAAAATATAACTTGGAACAAGACAAAAAGGGTTAAAGAATGGAGCAATAGATAAACTAAGAGAAGTGAAATTGCTTTTATCTTTGAAAGTCTATTTTTAAGCAGAGATGGCTTGAAGAAAGTGACTTTGTTTTGGGGAAAGATATTACCAAAGAGGTCATCTGGAAAAGCTGGGCTGATGATTGATGGCATTGCCTTAAAATGGAAGTTATGAAAACATCTAAGGACCCACTAGAAAAGAAAGTCGATTGAGAAGATAATATTTGGTAATTTTTAAAGACAAGGCAGAATTGAAAAAACTGATTTATTCCACCTATCAAAAAGTAGAAATTGTAAACAAATTGAGAAATAGAATTTCTTTATGCAAAGATTCAGCCCAAGGTTCATGTGATTGAGTGAAAGAGATATGGAAACCAAATACTTACTGACAACTGTCAGAGGAAAGAGCTGGTAATATTCTGATTATAAAGACAAGACCCTAAACTGGGAAAAATATGCTGACATAAAAGCAATAATTACAATTAATGACCAGAAGCTAAGCTATGTGATTTAAAAATCAGATTTGTCAAAATGATAACTGAGGTTAAAGACTTAGATGAGATACCAAGAGAGATGGAGGAATTGCGTAAGCCCATTGGGAGGCAGTGGTCCAAGGTATGGGTAAGAGGAGGAATGAGTTAAATGGGTGGGCTAGTATCCGTAACTTCTACCCATAAGAAGGGATCTTCAAAAATTTGGAGAGATAATTATTTTTCTAAAGCCAGATAACAAAGAACTCTTGTTGGAAAACAGGGGAAACTCTGGGTGTCCAAACACAGTCAGCACACATGCCAGTCTTAAGTAAAAGTCAATATAAGCAGAGCCCTGAAGTGACCAAAACAGTTGGAGAAACAGACAACAAGCAATGATCATGCTGCTGAAGCCCACATGACTTGCTGCTAAAGAGAACTCTCAACTTAAGTCTTGTTCCAGACTTAGCTAAAATGAGCAATGTGTCATGATAGAATTCAAAGTTGGAAGAGTTAATTTTTCTGTACAAAAAACTATATAAACCACATTGAAAACTGACCCAAAGAATTTTCTGTCTTATTTCGTTGACAAAGAATATTTTTTATTTTTCTTTTGTGATACAGCTTTGCTGTGGTTCAAACCAGCAATGCGATTACTGACACCAACTCAATCTTTGTCAGTTCCAAGATCAAAAAGCACAATGTGGCAGAGCGAAGCGCAGACGGGGACAGCCATTTCAATGATCAGTGTAGGCATTGACTCAGGACTGATCAGCGAGAAGTGTCATAAAGAAAGTTTTTTTTAAGAATAAGACAATAAAATCTTTATTTCGATATTCAGTCTAAAATGTGTGTATATATATATATACACACACACACGTATATTTAAACTTTAAATTTTTATTAATTTTAACCAGATTAAGTAATCTAATTTTATGTTGCTATTACTTTGATTTCAACTTTTTGGATAGCGTTATGAGGTTTTAAATATTTACTAATTCCTTTTGGCCTGGAAGGGGCTGAGAGCCTTATTTGACAACCTTACTAGATATGGTGTCTTGATAAAAGTGCTTCCTGTGCTGTGAATAGGTTAATAGAAGTAGATAGGTTCACCTATTGTCCAGCCAGTACTCCTTTCACGCTCATTGAACAGGAGTTTATCAATTGTTACCTTTTTAAGATATAGTTTACCAGTTCTTTCTTCCATGGCAATGATTTAACAGTCTTAACATTTTGGTGATCCGACTGATCAATGGCTGTAACTTTTCTTCTTGATGCTACCAGATTTGCAGTTTTCTGGTTGCTATTGTAGAAATACTCTTATTATCTTGAATGAAGTGCACTGAGTCAAGTTTTGTCAGACTAATTCTAATTAAGAAAATCACATAGAATCATTTTTATAAATACAAGAAAAAATAAGCATGGTAACACACTCTGGTCAAAAGCTAACTGAACTTTTCTGCCATGTGTTTAGACTAATTCTTATACCAAAAGTTATTAGTAAAAATTAAAATGTTACCTGGATGGTCAAAATTGAACTCTCCTTTGCTTGCTTTTTTTTTTTCCTCTTCATTGAGATCTCGATAAAATGAATCTTGACTAATTATCACAACTTTTTGTCCATCACTGTCAATATGCTTCAGCTGCTCGATAATTTTGGCACATACAGACGACTGAAAAAGAATAATTGGAAATTATATCTAATTTCAATGTTTTACTTATTTTAGATTAGGTAAGTCATTTTTAGACTATGTAGAAAATTATTTAAAGCTTTTGTTAAAAGCTTAATATTCTTTTTACACACACTGTTCATTATTTTGTTCTAATGTACGGCTTAGGACTGACAGAATTCAGAAATATCTGGATGCACCGTACACACAAGTCCATATTAAGTAGACAACCACAACAATAAGTACTTTACTATAACAACTGTAGAAAACATGAATAGCAATGATTTCATAGATTAAAACCAGCAGTTGTCTCAGAAACAATGAAAATACCTATTGATATATAGCAATACCAGCACAAAGAGATAACTCACTAAATATCAACTGGATTAAGGAGACAAAACACAAGAACTAAGTCTGGTAGATTGGTTACTTGGAAAAGAGACAATACATAGCACTATATTAATGTGCTAAAGAACTCCATTAAATCTGGAAAAGGAAGTGATGTGGTGAGTACAAAATAATAACGCCCTTTCTTACCCACCCCCTTCAAATTTGGGCAAGCTGAGGAAAAAGACAAAGAAATTTTGAAAGCTTGTGTGAAATTCTTTGAACCAATGAAAACTTTGACTTCACAAAAATTGGCCGGCGGGCTGAGAAAAAAAATCTTTGGACAAATAAAAACCTTGTTTTCACTGGAATTAGGCATTGAGCCTAAAAAAAAAAACCTAGCCTATGCAAAAATCTTTGATATAAAATAAGAAAAAAAAAAAAAAAAAAAAAAAAAAAACATATCAGGAGAAAACTAAAAGAATACTCTGCTGATGAAGTCATGTGAAAAGTTTAATTTCTGTTCAGTTCACGTGTCTAGCGTTTCGCCAGCGTCAAATTACTCGCTAATTATATTATTGGCCTTAACAAAGCACTTCAAAGAACTTTATTTCAACAATCCAAGCTAAATATTTCAAACTTCATCTACTTTTTTGAACGTATGTAACAGTCCCTTAACAAACTCTCTTACCACTGATTTTTAAACATTTTTGATTATTTTTTGCGTCAGATGATTTACTACTGTTTTTAAAGTGAACATTTTCTCTTCATGACAATTTGTTGAAACTACGGACTGCAAAAATTTGTGATTTATCTACTAGCTGACAACTTCAAACGTGTCAGTAAATTCGTAAATAAATTCCTATGTTGTTTTTGTTAAGAGTACCCGTGTAGTTCCTTGTTATTATCTGCCTCCATTAACCTTCTTGGCGTGGGTAAATCAATTGTTCATCCCGAAGCCCCACGCCACTAAACGCAGTATCGTTATCAGTGAGGATTTCATACGACCTACCTTTCAAACAATTGACCATCCTGACTTTTCTGTGGAATTACCATTGATGATCCATGTTTGTCTGGAGTCCTTGTTCAATGTTTATGAACTCGTTGGTGCCTGATTTTCGGCCCACTTCCATGACACCGTCCACGCTTTTTTTTTTCTTTTTTTTTAAGAATGGCATTTATCCACATGGAGAAAGATTGCCCGAACCGAAAAGAGACTGTGGCCAAGATTTTTTATTTTTTAATAAAAAGAATTACATTGAGAGATAGCTAAAAATGGCGCTAATCAGCGAATGTTATTAATTTCAAAACAAACTCTTTCCAGACAATTAGTTTTTTTTTTTTTTTTTTAAATATTTTGCTTATTAGAAATTAAATTTATTAGCTTGAAATTAAAAAGTAAACTAAACACTAAAACAGAAACTAAAAACTTCAAGAAATTTTTTCATTTTAAAAAATAAGATTCATAAGCCTTCCATAGGTATGGCGAATCTTTGAAAGCACCTACATTTCTAGAAGTATTTTATTAGTTAAATTATACTTTTGAAAACTTTTGTGTTTAATAGTGCTTTTACTTTATTCTAAGAGTTATTGAACCATATTCTTCCGATAAGGAAAAGTAGTCAACGGCGGTAATTCAGAATTATTTCCCCTTTTTTTTTTAACATTCATACCAAAATAAATAACAGTTGCTATACAACAACAAAAAAAAAAAAAAAAATTTAAAATTCTTTTAAAAAATGTTCACGCTCGGAAGCGTCATTAAACTTTACATTTTTTGATTCTTTAATCATGTTTTCATTAAAAAAAAAAAAAAAAAAACTCTTATGACGAACAGTAACGGGATGAATTTCAAAATCAAACAAGTAATTTGTTTTTAAATTAAATAAAAAAGTAAATATTATTTAATTTAAAGAGTAGATTTTTTTCTGTCAATCCTAAAAGAAAATGTAACGTGTTTTATTAAATTACGCAAACATTTATCTTTTGAGCTTTATTGAATTTTTTTCTTTTTTTTTGGTAAGATTCGGGACGAGTTTTCCGTATGTTCACACTTATTGCTGCAATGCGTAAATTATTTTTTTTTACTGAAATATCACTGCTTCAAAGACATTTTAACTGTAATAAAAAATAAAAAGTTGGCGAACACCCAAATTAAAAAACACATAATACGAGATATCGAAAAAGCGGGGGTAGGGAACAGACCCTCAAAACTTTTTTTTTTAATTTTTTTTTAAATAAAATAACATTCAGTATACAATTCATTCATTACTTAATATTCCATTTGAAATGGATAATCCTTTCTTTTTTTTTTTTTTTGTAAATATTTTCAAGTTTAAAAACAGGGGATAGCGAGTTTTTTGCCTTCAGAAAAAGCATCCATTTTTTTTTTCTTTTTTTTTTTTTTTAGTGTAAGAAGAATATGGTTTTAATTCAAAATAAATTACAAATACAACAATTTACGTCTTCAAAAGATAGTAAGGTTTTTAGTACAGTTTGTTTTTTGTTTTTCTAATACAATCAATAATTTCTTTACTTTTAAGAATCTGACACTGTAAAAAAACAGAATTCGACAATACAATTTTAAAATGTTGACTTGCGTGGCGATTCACTTGGGGAACCACAGTTAAAGGGAGATTATGCCGAACAGCTTATTTAAAATTAAGAGGTTTAATGAAAATAAGCAAGCTGAAAATATCTATGTTAATTCGTTTAAGAAAAAACCTTATTTATTCTTTCAAGATTTATTTAATAGAAACTGACTAGAGATTAAAAAAAATCTAGAATTCATTTTTTTCTTAAGAGATGGTTAAAAATAACTTACCTGTAAAGTAAAATAAACAAAACAAAACATACAATCATGGAGTACCAACCTTTCCCGATGCTGTTCCGCCAGCTATTCCAATTAAAAAAGGCTTACTTGGTCGCTCTATTCCAGTTTGCAACTGTAAACCAGATGTGATCTGATTGAAAGAAGCCATGTTTTGTTAGTAGGGAAATATAACTCTGTCTAGAACAAAATATTATGTTTGCGTTTACAGTGTTACACTTTTGTTTTTCAAGTACTGCGCATGTGCATTAGAAGCGAAATAAGCATTTTTTTTTTTTCTGTTAAGGAAGGTAATAGTTGTTAAAAAGCAGTTCAGGGTTTCCTGAAGTTTTTTTTTTTGTCATGTCGTAAAAATACCATTTACCCAAAGTTGCGAAACTTCCGAAGAATAACCACAACCACCGCTACTATAATTTTGATAAAACCAAAATTTCATGAAATAAAACAAAACAAAAAAGTTATTTCAGTGAGAAAATTTTTTACACATAAAATAACTCTTTGGATTTTTATTTAATTAAATTTGTTGTTTTGTAACTTTCTTGTGAAACGCTGAGTTACACAATTTTCGATCTAATTATCCTTGTGATTAAATTAGAAGTGTTTTTCGCTCAAAAAGATATTAGGTAAAAAATTTACGTAAGATTTTTTAATTGTTTACTTTTTTCACTCAGCAATGCTGACTTGGTTTGGTACGTTGAGTGACTTGAGTTAATCAAATTCATGGTTTCAATTTCTCATCTCCTAATATTTCCGCTTCAAATTAGTTCTTTTTCTGTACAGAGGGCCCCGGGCATCACATTCAGCCCACAAAACATTTTTTGTTTTTTTGTACATGTTCTTTTGAGAGAAGTGTAAGGCTAGCCGCTAGCTAGACAGTTTGTTCAAAAAATTGTTTACTTTTACACATGTATCTTTTTTAGGCTCAGCGGTTAAAAACCGCCACAATTGTTAAGGGTGCATTTTTTGCTGGCATGAAGAAGAGAGCAACAAGCCAGCTGCGAGAGCCCAAAATAATTTTAAAGTTTACAAGTGGAAATTCTCCTGAAGTTGGATAACAAAGAACAAAAAAGGAATTCAAAGACATTTTCCCAAAAGCCTCAATGAAGCAAAAACAGCGTGAATAATACAAAAAAAAAAAAAAAAAAAAAGACATTTCCAAAATTGTTATGTTCCAGAGATTCTTGTGGAACAAATAAAGTAGTTTTTTGTTTTTCTAAAAAGGTGATTGCACCTTTGTTTTACTCAACTGCCTTCTTGAATGTGCTTTCTCTTTTTGTCATTTTCAAAATTAAATAATTGTGATTTTTTTCCTCCCATTTTCAATGGTAATAATACTCTTTTTGAAATACATCTGTAAATGAAATGTTATCCTGCCTTAATTATTTATCAGGTACACTACACAAAAAAAAAATTTTTGTGCAAGAGTCTAATGTAAATTTTTGTATTTTTTTCCTTTTTTGGTATACTGTAACAAATACTTAACCTTTAAAATTTTACACAGTAGTTTGAGTCTTGATTGCACCTTTTAAAACTTTCTATTCTTGCTAACTAGTTTTTTGTTTTTAGCACAAGAATTTAGATTTGGTAGATTAAAACTTTTATATTAAGCATAAAAAAGACAAATTTAATTTTTGTGTAATTAAAATCTTTATACAAATCACTGCAAAAAATATAAAACACATCCAATTAGATTAGTGAATCTGACTTTTCCAATATTGAGGGTGTTAGCAAAATGTCTCTGTGAGAATGATGTGCGTGTTTGATATAGGGTAGATCTTGAGCAGATGTGTGTTATGTCAATTGACTGAAGCCATGGTGGTGACATTGAGAGCCTGCTGGTGTTGACAAGTGGCCATGTTCCATGCCAGTTATTCATTGGTGGCTTCAAGATTCATCTAGGCATTGCATGTGTTTTATTTTTTGCAGTGATTTGTATAAAGACTTTAATTACACAGAGACAAAATGTCTTTTTTATGCAAAAATGGCTAGCTAGACAGTTTGTGCAAAACTTTGTTTACACATGTATCTTTTTTAGGCTCAGCGGTTAAAATATAAAAGTTTTAACCTACCAAATCTAAATTCTAGATAATCAAAAATTTTTTTATTTTTGTATACATATATGTATGGTGGACACCCTGGAGGGGGGTGCGATATAATATGGCCTGTGTGCCCCAATAAGTAGGAGTCATAAGAGGCCCACTAACATTTTAAATTAAAGACATTAAAATCTGAAAGGTGGAATAATTATTTATTTGTACGTTAGTACAAAATGTGGCACAAGGCCAACTGACAGGTGGAATACAAATGGACAACAGAATGAGGATATTTAAAATTAAGACCAGAGTCCTTGTAGGTTAAATTAGCATGTAAGTCCACAGTTAGAAGGTTAAGTTCACATGTCTGAAGTGCTGGCGTTGAGTAGTTGCTGTTGAAATCCAATGGTGAACCTTCTGTTGTATTTTAACCAAAATGTATGGAATAGGTTATTTGAATTCTGGACGAGAATTCTAAAGAGAAGAAAGATCAGTTTAAACATCCAGTGCTGGTGTAGTTGCTGGTCAGATCCTATGTCTGGTGTTGCTGGTTGAGTTCAATTGTGAACCTTCCATAGTATTATAACCAAAGTGTACAGAATAGATCATTTAAGTCAGGACAATATGACTGCAGCAATTTCCTAAACCAGGTGAATTCAGTTGACAGGAAAACCAAGAAGCAGGGACCTAGTGTAGCTAGAAGTTTAGGGCTGTTGTACGCAGGTCCATTAACACTGATCTACCAAGTGAGTTAGGTCAAGATAGTAATGCTGGAAGTAGGGACAGCCCGTTTTAGGATCAAAGTGTAGTATCTGTGCTTTGTGATCATGCGGGCTGGCTTCTGTCGAACTCCCTAATGCAGGGAGGAACTTGGAGGAAGCTTTGCCGAAGGGCAAGGTTTCCTTCGGGGAGGTAGACAGGACCTGAACCCGTCCAGGCGGGTTCAAAGGTCATATTTTTGGCCGAGCCTACGGGCTCGCGGGCAACCCACATTAAACCGGCCTTGTGCCACATTTAATCCTCGTGGGTGGGTTAATAAATACTAGGGACTGTGATGTAGCAAAGGAAACATAATGGCCAAGAAGTTGGCATCTTATATGAAAGGGGTGTGTCAACATAAAATGGTCCTACAAAATACTAAACATCTTAAGAACAATAAACCAGAGGTGCTATGAAATATAAAAAATATAAAAATGTTCACAAAGTGTATTACAACTAGGTTTATAACACTGAAACAACGACAAAGTCATTAGGCTTATTATAAATGTAAATGAACTTAAATTGAAGGCAATGTAGCAGGACAATGAAGAAAAGGTCAAGGTCACAGCATCTGCCCATGGTTATGTGGACAGAGTAGTGAAGGTCTACAATATATGTATAAGCAAAATTTCTTTATTTCTGTATATATATATATATATATATATATATATATATATATATATATATATATATGTGTGTGAAAATATATAGAAAATAGGAAAGAACTGGTTAGGTAAAAATTCCAAAGTTCTTTAGTATTATATAAGGGGTTAGTATTTGGTTTTCTATAAGGTTGGTATGTGTTGTTTGTTAATACCAACCTTATAGAAAACCAAATACTAACCCATTATATATACACCCGAAGTCAAACCACCCTACATCCATAATTAAACATATACCCTCATCAATAGAAAATAGAATCAGCATTAACTCCGCTAACAAAGAAATATTCCAACAACACAGTAGCTTTTATAACACTGCTCTAAAAAATAGTGAATACAAGAATGCAAACATTAATTATAGAAACAATTGCACCAACCAGAAGAAAAAAAACAGGAAAAGAAAAATCATTTGGTATACCCCTCCATTCAACCAAATGGTCAGTATTAGACTAGGACAGAAATTCCTAGCTTTAATTGAAAAACACTTCCCTGCCAATAGTAGACTTAGTAATATATTTAATAAGAACACCCTAAAATTGAGTTACAGCTGCACTGAAAATCTAGAAAGTATAATAAAAAAACAATAATAAAATCCTGAACAAACCCCCATGCCTGAATAGTATTAATAAAAACCCTACACTTAAATTAGACAAAAACAGTGAAAAATTATGTGATTGTAGAAACCCAGAAGACTGCCCATTGGAAAATAAATCCTGCGTCAAATCTGTGGTATACCAATGTACTATCTCATCCACCGAGAGTCCTAATACTAATATGATATACATTGGGTCTACGAAGAATGAATTTAAAGCCAGATGGAGGCAGCATAAGTGCTCTTTCAACAATATAAATAAAAGAAATCAGACACCTCTATCTAAATATTTTTGGCATTTGAAAGAAATGAATAAAACACCAAAAGTAAAATGGAAAATTATAAACAAAACTAGAACTTGTAAAGCTTGGGATGACCCATGCCCTTTATGCCTACATGAGAAACTACACATTATTAAGTTCCTAAATAATAAAAATCTATTAAACAATAGACATGAGTTAACGTTTTTTTGCCGACATCATCAAATCTTTGCATTGAATAATTAGCATATAATTTTTTTTAAATCCATAGTCCTAATAAATAGCTTAAATACCCTACAAAAAAGATAACCCTTTATGAAGTCATCAAAAAACAAATGTTACGGTAGTTTTTTTTATATACACAAAACTCTTTCAGAAAAAATAAAATAAAAAAATAAATAAATCTCCATAGACACGTAAACCAGACTAGACGTAATCATCTTCCGTTTTAAATTTAGACACCCCAACCTTACCCTGACTTGACACCTATGAATGTAACTTTATACTGATACAAATTATTAACACCCTGCACCCCGCTTTATATGAACAATCGCAATGGCCGTTACCATGGAAATTTTGATTTCAATAATGAATCTGCTATTAAAACACGTAAATTTCAGAAATAAGTTATTCCAAAAAAATTTCGCTTGAAGATGGAACAGAGCTTACTTTAATTTAATTTAATTCAAATAATTATATTGAAGTTTTCGGCTCTTGTTTTGAAACATGAGAACTCTTATGTAGTGCGTTGGAATCATATTTTTAAATAAATAATTATATATATATATATATATATATATATATATATATATATATATATGTATATATGTTCTTTAAAATATAAAATCATTTTTCTGAAATGTATATTAAAGCAATTTATCATTTTTTTCTATTCTTATTTTGTTGTATCTCATATATGATTTTGTTTATAATACTGTAATTCTGCTGTAGTCTGATGATGCCCTTTTTAACCAAAGTATATATATACAGGTTTACTTATGCTCTTTGTAGTAAATTTGATCCTCAATGAGTGACTTAGACTAAGTGTAAGTGTAAATAAAATAAAAAATGGAATATTTATTAAAAAAAATTTACTTGATTATTGTTTACCAGGCACATTTATGAAAAGCAGTAGTGATTTATTGCCCACTTATTTTTCTTGCGTTACTTTAATGTCTACCCAATAGGCAATTTTCAGTATCTATTCTAACTTTAAGATCAAACCAGCTGTTGTGCCTATCTACCACAAACCAAAACTAACTTTATATCTATTATTTTTATCTGAGCATTGATTATATTAATTCTGTCATTATTTAAGAAATTAAATTCAATTGTTTCATTAAAAAAATAAAAAAGTTAATTAGTAAGCGGGTGATAAATCACTATTACTTTCCCTGATCTTGTCCAGTAAATGGTAGTGGTGGTCTGTCAGGTTTGACAATGATATCTGTGTGAAGAGGTGAACTCAAAGGTGACTGTAGATTCCAATGTCAGAATGCAAAGACGTTTTCTATGGAGACAGGGAAACTGGCTAGGTTTGGGTGATTCTACTACTGCCTTCCTTTTTGCATGGGCCTCATTGATGTTGTCATATTGGTTTGCCTTTTAGAAAAATACTGTTCATGTAAAGCAAATGTTTTCCCTAACAAAGAGGATTTTTACAACTTTTTTTATAGCAACATTTCATATAAATCAATTCCTTAGCAACAACAGAAATTTACTTACTTCAAATAGCCCACAATTTGAAATGATACTGGCTCAAAGGTTAGAAATTGAAATTTGAAGTTGGTGGGTGAAAAAAGGTTGAAGCTGCTTTTCTGGAGTCCTTTTGATGAATATTCAGATTTTTTGGACAAATGGTCCTCAAGTTCAAGATAAACTCACTCTTCTTTTTTCCCAATAAATCAAATATTAAAGGAAGATCGAGATGGGCTAATGATCAATAATTCTAAAATAAAATCATGTGACAATGCTTGCACAGACTCTCTGTTTGGGTAGTAAACTGGATTTCCTATATATTGTGCTGAAAGGCCTGCTATCTGATAGAAAAGTTTTGTACACATTTTGACTGTTATTAGTTTTCAAGGTTTTGCTAATAACCTTGTCAGTGTATTTACTAACCTCCCCACATGATCAGATGTGGCACAAGGCTGGGTTAAATGTGGGGCATCTGAGCCCGTAGGTTCAGCCAAAAATTCCTGTAGACCCTGTATAAAACAGGATCAGGTAGCTGTTTTCCAAGAACATCAAGTTAGATCTCTTTCTGATTCGCTCTGCATTCACATCTGTCAAGCAGATGTGAATGTTATGATAGCAAGATTAAAAACATTCACTCTCTTCTATGTTGATAAAAGAACCAGTCACAAATGTTGTTATTAAAACAAAATTGTGACAAAGATGCAGACTCATGTATCCACTCTTTTTAAAAGGCCATTCAGACAGGAGTGACCACCTGGCCTGATGTAAGATTAAAGGCAACAAAACCCTTCACCACCATCTTTAATGCAAAGTCAGTACACACCCACAGAGAGGCGATCATTACTGTCATAATGACAGGATCAGCATGTAACCCCCATCAAGGGGAGAGAAGGAGCCCAAAGAGAGGCCAAGAAATCTCTGTGTATATATATAAGGTTGTTAAAGTCACATCACTTGGCTTGTCTTCCCTATTTCTTTGTGTAAGAAATTAAGTAGATGTTTGGAAAAACATCTTTTCTTTAAGCAAAGGTTCCTACTCGTATTCTGGAACTGTTCATCAAGTTTTTATGTATTATATAGACATAATTTTTGAAACATAGAAAGAAATGAGAAACACTGGCATGTGGAGGTACAGTGTAACCCGGATATAAGAGAAACCCGGATATAAGAGAGATTTTCTCTGGTCCCAAATTAGATCCATACTTACAAAACAAAACAAAATAGACCAAACCCGGATATAAGAGAAACCCGAATATAAGAGACTTCTTCTCCGGTTCCGACAACTCTCTTATATCCGGGTTACACTGTACATAACAAAACCATTATCAGTCAAGGGAGCTAACCCATTTCCGGTTGCTAAACCGGTGGATGTGACAAATGGACTACAATTTTTAGTAACATTTAAATGTGTACATTGATAGTTGAAGATGAAGAAATTCATTTAAATGATATTGACAACATCTAAGCAGTTTTAATTATTATGATCTTATGATTTCACTAAGAGTGTGAGGGTGGGCTGAAAGGTTCACAGGAGGCTGACTATGAAGGAGTGATGCTGGAACTGTGAAATCTTGCATGCATTAATTTAAAGTCTTCTTATTAATAACTGCATTGTTTCTTTTCAGGTAAACTGATATCTGACTGTTCAAAGAAGACTGTTCATCCTGTTGGTCAAAAAAGTCATGAGCAGCAAATACTTGTTCCCAGCCAAGGGTTTTTTCATGTTGAAGAACAAATGATATTCAAGTCAGGAAAATAGGGAAGGTGATCAACCAGTTCAAAGCCACAGTCATGCACAGCAGCCATTTAAAACCAAGGACTTAGCTGCTGAGACATTGTCCTGATGAAACAAGACCTCTTCTGTCAGTTTTCCTGGATGTTTGCTCTTGATAGTCTTTTATAACTGAAGTTGGCATAGTACTTTTCATTGATGGTGTTGGGATCAGTTTAGCCAGGTTTTTGTTGTTATCTGAGTGTTGAGTTTCCAAACATTTAGCAACAACAACAAATCTTTTAAATAAAACATATAAAAGTTTATTTTCTGAAGGAAAAGTACAAGCAGAATGTCAGTTGAAATAACATTTATATATTCTTTTCAGAAATATACAATAGCAATAAAAGGTTCAATTATCCTTCCAGTGAATTTTGTTTTATAAAGTAACTAAATGTTCATATGCAGTGTGAAATGTGTGGATAGACTTTATGATAGTCAGCCTAATGTGTTTGTGAGTTCATTGACAAAGGCTTAGTTGGTGGTTGTTGGTTAATCCCTTCTATTGTATGGGTGGACAAGGCCTTAGTCATTGTCTGCTGGTTCTCTCTTCCATTGTGTGCCTGTGTGTGGGTGCATGTGAGTGTATGCCTGTGTAGATCAAACTGGCCTTCAAAATTGTTTTGAGCCTCAAGAAGCAGTATGCTTCTATTTTTATATTCATTTTTTACCAAAAATCTAATTTCCCATATAGGTGTGAACTCTTTGAATACAAAGTTTTCATTGGTTAGAAAATAATTTAACACTGACTTGCGAAAATCTTTTTCTCAGATTTACAGGAGTGCTGAAAAAAGTCATGATTGTTATTTTCTAAATAGTCCAAAAATAACACATGGCAGGTCTAGCACTAAATATGCAAGTATTTTAGTGGTATTTGCCCTTGTAATGAGTGTTTATCAAACATACCTTCTGATGGGATTTTATTGGTTGAAAAATATATATAGGATTTAATTCCTATACCTTCATGAGTGAGCATCACACCCATTGTGATGAGACTGGCATCTATGATGCTGCTGCTTATCAGGTTTGAACTATGCCATAATACTCATTTCAATCAATATCTTCTTGAGTTTAGTGATTGTATTTTGCTTGAGATCAGGCCATTTCCCGGACACATCTTTCTCTGTGAACTGTCAAAGTGGTTCAGTGATAGTAGCATAATATGTGATAAATCAGATGTACTGAGCCATGACTAGGAATGAGTAGATATCTCCAGGTATCTCTGGTGAGCAACTGGTTACAATTGAAGATCAGGTGTAATTCCATTTTTGTTAATAATATGACCAAAGAAGGTGAGATCTCTGACTGAAAAATGGCACTTTTGCTTCAGATTCTAGGAGGTGTTTCAATGTTTCACTTAGGCTCTTTTCATTTGTCTCTTGGTTTTTCTCATGAACTATATCATCAGAGAGGTTTTTTATTCCCGGAATGTCTCTTAGTAGATCTGAGATTGCTTTCTGGAAGATTTTGGATACTTCATTGACATCAAATAGTAGCCTTTTATAATGATATAGCCCTACATGTGTGGTGAATGTTGTTACATATGGAGATGTTTCCTCAAACCTGAATTGATGATACACACTTGAGAAAACCAATTTGCTGATAACTTTGGACAAGCTGATGTCAGCAGTAAGGTCATCAATGATTGGCATCAGTTGTTTCTCTCTCTGAATGCCTTTGTTTGCTTTTCTCATGTCAGTACAGACTTTCACTCCTCCAGTCTTCTTGGGACCTACTACAAATGGACTCACCCAGGGCGTGGGCCCTGTGGCTCTCTCTATGATGTCCAAATTTTTCAGTTGCTCTAACTCCACCTCCAATCTGCACATGAAAGGGTAGGTGTCATTGGTGCTGTGTTACTGGTGGAACGAGGGATTGATATTGTGTCTGATGGTGACTCTAGAAATGTTCCACAAACAGTGAAGGGAACTTGTTTGGTATACTCTTGTGAATGAGGATGAGAAAGTAAAGTGGGTGATATTTAGTGCTTGAGCAGTTTGCGTTTATCAAGTTTTGTAGTCTGGTATGAGAACTGGAGATAGTGCAGTCCACGACCTATAATGTGGAATATATTCTAGTGTCTTTAAACCGGATATCTGCTTTAAAGAAAACTTGAATAGTAAGTATCCATTTGGATCCATATGCATAAATTATGACTGAATTATTTTTAAGTTCTGGTTTGTTACACATGTTGTCATAGTCTCTCCTGGATAGAATGTTCATACTGGCACCAGTATCAATTAGAAATTTAGTCAGAGTACCATTTACGTGAACCGTCACTATCAAAGCTTTCGTTGTGGGTGCTGGTGTTACGGAGCTCAGTTAAAAGATTCTAGCACACATGAGGGGCTATCTCAAATCTACAGATTCATATCTCCCACATATGCACTATCTTTATTAGAAAGGAAACTCCAGTTCCAGTGGTTAGTGATGTCACTACATCACAGACAGTAGTAATATACTAATAAAGAGAACCTGCTTTTAAAACCATTTACATTTATGAAAGTAAAATGAAATGATACAAAACCTGACAGAGACCAGGGGTCTGCACTTCTCCTCTCTCCTCCTCCAGATCGACAAAAATGTCATAGGTTTATATAATATGTGCGCAGTCACCTCGCTGAACATACACTTAGTATCTAAAAATTAAATACAGAGTTGCTATAATGTATTAAAAAGTGTTATGAAATGTTCAAAGGGACTATTTAGATTGCATTAATAATAATCAAACAACAAAGAGAAATGTGGTTGATTATAAAATCTAAATAAGCCTGCCATGTTGCATAGAAAAAAAGGCAAAGGTCCCAAAGTAATAACTTGTCTGCCATGAACATGAATGGGAGTAGCAGGGGAGCTACCAAAATATTCATTTTTAAACTTTTTTTCACAAACACTACTGTGGCACCATTTAACGAGGCAGAAAGGGAAAAGAAAGAAAAGAAGGAAAGGAGAGGCTAAGAACCGAATCGTGAGTGATAAGCAAGAACACACACACAGCTAAGAGACAATGGATAAAAGGGTATTTTGATAAGTAACAAATGGCGAAAGAGTGTCATTACAATGACAGGGAAATTCTGAGTAAAAACAAAGGGAAAGAAGAAAAGAATCAGATATGTTTTGGCATCGGCTGTGTTATCTAAGGATATGAAAACAAACTATTGGTACGGGAAGACATCTTATTATCAACTACAGACCGGCTGGCCAAAGAAAGAGAAAGAAAAATTCAAATGAAAATGTTATTTCGTTAAGTGACAAAAAACAGACAACTAAAAGGACTTGGACAGATATGAAAAATTAAAAAAACCACCCACGAGCGTCCGACGGAACCTTCTTGGCCTGCGATAATAAAGTTTTGTTATCAGGAATTTGTACCAAAAGAAAATGAATGTGTTTTTTTTTTCTTTCTTCGAGGCGACAGACTGGCTGGAACTTTGGAGATGTTTCTCTTTGAGACCATGTTAAGAAGACCACACATTCTGATAATTAGCGATAAAATACCTGACGTAAACCACGTGTAGAACAAGAGTTATGACCGCCATTGTCATATTGTCCCATTCGCGGCTGGAGAAATGATAAACCATTAAGGGGAAGAAAAGGGAAAGGGAAGAGATAATTTTTTTTTTTTTTTAAGCAAGATATTTTTTTTTCTTCCTGAAACAAAGCCGCAGATTTGTCCACGCCCGACTAAGACATCATTGGTCGAGTGGTGATCACGTGATGCACGAGGGAGGCTGTTGCCGCCCATCTGGAGGATGAGTAAGAGAGGTTGCCACGAAGATGTGGGGAGGGAAGTTCATGCCCCTCTGAAGTATGATGAGAAGGTGTGAGTGAGGAAAGGTTCCCAAAAATGGAAAAAGGTGGAAATTCCTAACCAGAGAGGTGGATATGTATTTAGAATTATCGAGGAACCCCCCGGCGCCGACAAACTCACCCCGGTTTTGGTCGGCGCCCATATAAACGAAGCCACAACGAGCAGAAATGAGTCGAGTCCCAGCATTTCCCAGAGTCAGTCTCCGGTTGAGGCAAGCCTCGCAGATAGCTGACCAGGATTCCCGCACATTTTCCGGACCCATCTCTTCAAACCAAGAACAATTATTCTGAAGAGCGACTTAGATCCAGTTCACCAAAATAAGTTTTTCTTTTGACTTTTGTCCAAAGACCCACCGAAACACCAATTTCTTAGAGAGCAGACGACTTGAAGTGTTAAAACTTGCCTAGCGGAAAACGACGTGTCACAATCCATAGAACGGGTCGGGAGATAGATGCAGTCCTATGTATCGAACAACTAGACATAAAGTTTGTTACCTTTTTCTTTGATACTTTGAACTTTTGAGTTTTCATTTTATTGCCTTTTATGCGTATTTTTGTGGTATCACCCCCGTTGGACTCGGTTTGCAGTATGGCCCCGATGACTGATTTCCTCTGCCTAGATCAATTCAAAACGTGGGTAGGCAGACTGGGAAACAAAGTAGGACGTCACAGTTGGTGCCGTGGTAGACTGGGATAGAACGACACGGTTGGCGCTGCGACCAGGGGACGACGTCACAACTGGTGCCGTGGTCACAGGATAGGACCCTGGAACAGCCACTGCCACAATTAGTACCGTGACAGCAGGACAGGATCCTGGATCGACCGCTGTTGCTGAGAAATTTCGAATAGGACTCAAAACGACCCAGGACCGAAAGGAACGAGAACAGAATTGTCTGTAAGGTAGGACACTTTGCTTGATTTCCCAACCTCGATTGTTGCTGCGTAGATTGTCTTTCTCTTTAAATATGTCGGACTATGATTCAGATAGAGCAGTGGGGGATGAAGAGGGGGTTAGACAAGGGTTGTCAGCTGACCTGAGAAAGTTGTTGGGTGGACCGAGAGTACCAGCATTTGACGGCAGTGGGAAAGATTTCAAAAACTGGCTGGCAATCCTGGAGAAGAGCCGAATTATATATGAACTCACAGACCAGGAGACCCTGTATCTGGCATATGATGCCACAAAGGGGAAAGCCTCTGAGTTTATGAAGGAGCTCTTGGAGAGTCAACCCCACTTGTCTTGGGAAAGATTAAAGGGACTATTGACCAAAGAATTCACTGACGAGGGCACGGCTATAGAGGCCATGAGGGCCCTCTTAAAGTTGACACAGCTGCGGGATGAAACCCCTGGAGAATTGGGGGCCCGAGCGGGGAAGCTGTCATCATTGGCCTTCCCAGAAGTGGTTAGAGACAATGGGTTCATGCAGGCCCAGTTAGCAGACCTGTATGTGGAGGCCCTAAGTAATGAGCGTGTTCGTCACGACGTGCTGAAAGAGGGGCCAGTGAGACTATCGGCGGCAATAGAGCTGGCCAAGGAGAGCCACGGCGTATGGGAAAAGGTAAAAAGGTGCGGAAGGAACCAGATACTAAGTCAAGAGGTCGGAAAAAGGGGGAAAGGCGGAAGACCCCCCGCGTGGAATCGGAGGGTCAAGCTAGAAGTAGATCAGCCTGAGGTGTGGGAAGAAGACCCCAATAGAAAGGCATGGTCAACCAGGCATGGATTTTATAAGCCCACGCCGGGTAGATACGGGCTGGTCTGCTGGACCTGTGCCCATGAGGACCACAGAGCGGCGGAATGTCCGACGAAGTGGGGTTTGCCCCCAGACTTCGAACAGGACAGGTGCACCAGGTGTGGAAAGAAAGGACACCTGGCCAAGTGGTGCGGGCTGAGAAAAGGCGCCCCACCAATATTAACAAAGAAGGCCGAGCCCAAGAGACAAGACCAGGGAAAAGCCAGCGGGCCACCCCGGAATTAAGAGGGAGGGTGGCCCAGTTAAAAAGAAGGGAAATAAAAGCTTGGACCAGTGGTCGGGCGAGCCACTTGGGTAGAGGACAGGTCCCCCCGGGAGTAAACGAGAGGTTAGCCCAGTTGAAGAGAAAAAGAGCAAAATGTTGGACATGTGGTCAGGTGGGCCACTTTGCAGTGAACTGTCCGGCAAGAAGGTGCTGGTTTTGTAGGAGACCAGGGCACTTGAAGAGAAGCTGTATCCTTAGGAACAGCCGCGGGAGACTGGGAGAGGTCCAGCCGGCCAGGTGCGAAAAGCGCAGAACTCCCCCCCGTAAGAATAATGGCTGGGATGACCCAAGGGTGGGAGCCCAGGAAGAGGAAAGCCCAAGTGTTCTCTTCGCTGACGCAAGAGAAGGAGCTATCCTGTAGAGCAGAGATAGGGGGAAGGGCGATGAAAGCTCTGGTAGACACAGGAGCATCTGTGTCATTGCTGAGAGAGGAAGCATACAGGCGGGTGAAACGGAAGAGTAGGTTACGGGAAGCGGACATAGAGGTCACGCAAGCAGATGGAGCCCCCCTGAAGATAAAAGGGATGGTGAGGCTCCCTGTGAGGATTGGGAAATTAAGAAGCACCCAAAATTTTTACGTAACCCCCGACCTGTGTACGGAGGCAATCTTGGGAGAAGATTGGCTCCGGAGCCAGAGGGCCCAGATAGAGTTCAACCCCACTGTGCTGATAGTGAATGGTGAAAGAACGCCATTGGGATGCCCACCGGAAGAAGATATAATAATAGTGGTGGAGGAAGATGTAAAGCTACCCCTTAGAACGGCGGTGTTGGGAAAGGGTAGGTTAATGTCAGGGAAGAAAATAGGAAAAGGACCCCTGCAGTTGGTCCCTGTGGAGGGGAAGGGCCTAGAAGAGAATGAGGTAACTCTGTGTGAGACGGTGGTGGAGGCAGCTGAATTAGTGCCCATTATGATGGTGAACCAGGCCCAAAAGACTATAAAGGTTAGGAGAGGGGAAGAGATAGGGAAAGCGCTAACCCTACGGACTCTGAATCGGGTGAGATTCAAAGAGGAACGAAGAAAACTTGTAGAGCAAACAGAAGGAATAGTGGACGAAGATATATTAGCACCTGATCAATTTAGAACCAGGGTGGGAGGTCTGCTGAGGGATAATCAAGATGTGGTAGCCCAGTCAGACAAGGAATTGGGCCAGACCCACACAGTCAAAATGAAAATCGACACCGGAGATCACCCCCCTGTGAAATTAAAACCCTACCGGACACCTATTCATAAAAGACCCCTTGTAGAAGAGGCAGTAGAAGAGATGTTGGAAGCTGGGATGATCGAAAGATCGATCTCCCCTTGGAGCTTCCCAATCATAATAGTAGGTAAGAAAGATGGCGGGCACCGTTTTTGTGTAGATTTTAGGAAACTGAATTCTATATCGAAGCCGTTGGCGGTGCCATTGCCACTAATAGATGACATATTGGCATTATTAGGGAAGGCAAAGTACTTCTCTACGTTGGACTTGAGGTCCGGGTATTGGCAGGTAGCCCTTGATGAGGCTGACAAGGAGAAGGCCGCATTTGCGTGTCACCTAGGACTGTTCCAGTTCAGGGTGATGCCATTCGGTTTAGCTAATGCCCCAGGAATCTTCCAACAGCTGATGTCAATAGTGTTAGGAGGATACGAGAGCTTTGCCATGGCATATTTGGACGATATCTTAATATTTTCGGAGACAGTAGAACAACACTTTTTCCATCTAAAACAAGTGTTGGGAAGGTTAAGAAAACACGGCTTAAAATTGAAATTGTCGAAGTGTCAGTTTCTGAAGGAGGAGACTAGATATTTGGGCTTTGTTATAAACGGAGACGGTATTAAACCCGACATGGATAAGGTGAAAGTCATAAGGGAAATGCCAGAACCTAAGACAGTGAGACAGATAAGAGGTTTTATAGGAGCTATAGGTTACTACCGACGCTTCATCTCGGCATTTTCGAGAATTGCCATACCACTAGTAGCCCTGACGAAGAAATACACTAGGTTCAAGTGGACAGAGGATTGTCAACAGGCATTTGATACGTTAAAAGAACAGTTGACAGCCGTCCCACTGCTGACGTACCCAGACCTCAGCAAGCCCATGGTACTATACACTGATGCCAGTGAGCAGTGTGTAGGAGCAGTTCTTACCCAGCTGTGTCCCGATAAAGAAGGACCAGTGCCAGGCATACCAGAGGAAGTACCGATATACTTTCTCTCTCATAAGCTCTCAGAGACACAACAGAGATGGCCAGTAATAGAAAGAGAAGCATATGCTATCATGTATGCTCTCCAAAAACTGGACTACTACTTGAATGGTGCGGTCTTTACTATAAAAACAGACCACAAACCTCTGCAGTACCTATTGCAGGCAGAGTGGACAAATAATAAGATTCAACAGTGGGCCCTTAAGTTAAGTGGCTACCACTGTAAGATAGAGTATTTGGCAGGGAAGGAAAACACGTGCGCAGATTTACTCTCAAGAATACCGAAACAACTGGAAGAAAGATCTGTAAAAGTAGAGCAGGGAGTAGATGATAAAGCCTATAGAATAGGAGTAATTAACTCTAATAAGCTAAAAGATCGCCCTATGTTAGAATCGGACAAAGAAGGGGACACACAGATAATAACCAATCCCCACTGGACAGAAGGAATTGAGAAGGAGCAGGCAGACAGTGAAATAGCTGCCCTGAGAGAAAAGGTGAAGGCAGGAGAGACCACCAAGTATGCCATAATAGAGGAAAGGCTGTATTATCTCTCAGGCAGGGACGAGGAAGTCAAGCCCAAGTTGTATGTGCCCAAAAGTTTAAGACTGGAGGTATTGGAACAGTGCCACGAGAGGTTGGGTCACATGGGAATTGATAGGACATGTGATCTAATAGGAAGAAAGTACTATTGGCCCAAATTGTACGGAGAGGTCACTAACTATGTTCGGAGCTGCGTAGTGTGCCAGTCGCAGAGCAGAAGGCAGGAGATGGCACCATTGGAGGAGATGGACGTGCCGAACTTCCCCTTTGAGAAAGTGAGTATGGATGTATCAGGACCATATGGGGAAACTGCGCAGGGAAACAACTACATAGTGAGTTTTGTCGATTGGCTAACAAATTGGCCTGAGGCATTTGCAGTACCAGACAAGAAGGCTAGAACTGTGGCCGGTTTGATAATAAGTGAAATCTTCCCTAGGTATGGCGCCCCTGTGCAGTTGGTAACAGATAATGGCATGGAGAATATAAACAGCATAATGAGAGAAGTGCTAACAGGTTTGAATATAGAGCATGTAAAAACATCTCCATATCACCCCCAAGGAAATGCTAAAGTGGAAAGGTTTCATAGAACCTTGGGAGATGTATTGGCCAAGCTGGTCAGAGAGAACACTGGAAACTGGGACTTGTATTTGACACAGGCTCTGGCGGCCGTGAGGTTTACGATAAACGAAACCTCCAGATTTTCTCCTTACTTTGTGTTGTTTGGCAGAGACGTGGTCCTGCCTGTTGATAACCTATTGAAGCCCCGAAGAAAGTATATGGGAGAAGATCATCATCAGCTGTTGCTAGAACAACAACATAAAATATTTGTTCAAGCCAGAAGAAGAATAAAGAGGGCCCAGAAGAAAAGAAATGAGAGAGTGAATGCTGAAAGAAAGGTAGTAGAATTGAAGGTTGGAGACCCTGTCTACTACAAAATCCACCAGAGAGAAGGAAAGCTGGACCAAAGATGGGAACCGTACTACCGGATAGTAGAGCAGATGGGTCCAGTATCATATGTAATATGGGATCAAGTGGCAGGACGAGCAAGGAGGGTCCATGCCAATGATCTAAAGAAGGCTGAAATAGCTAACCTGGAAATGAGCGAGCCGAGGCCTAAGAAGACAAGGACAAGGAAGGTAACTCTGGTTGAGCTGGAAGAAATGGAGACGGAGGAAGATTCCGAAGAAAATGAGGAGATAGATCGACTTGGCCAGATAGACGAAGCGATCCGAGTGACGGGGTTGGAACCCTCGGCAGATATCAGCGGTGTTCAGTCGTCGACTGAATCATTGCAGAGAAGACCTTGCGAGGTTGCCATTGCACCCCCATGCCCAAAGGAAAGGAAGAGAAAGACGAGGAGATCCAATCAAGCAGCCAAGGGCTCTAAAAAGAGGCACCCTGAACAGGACGAAGGGCCCAGCGAGTGGGAGGAAGAGGATCAAATACCCCTTTCCCAGCTCAAGGAAAAGCTAAGGAACAGGAGAGATCTAGACATAGAGTCAGGAGGTATTATAGATGTCCAGGGCGAGGACTCTAAACAGAAGGAAGAGTCAGGGGAGGAAGAAGAGGACAAAACACCTCCTGGACGGGAATTAAACACAGAGGGAAGGTTAGAGGTTGAGCAGGGACCACCTCGGAAGATGAGATCAAGAAGGGTGAAGAATCCCAAATCTCAGTAGAACAAAGAAGGCTGTGCAGAATAGAAACATTCGGTGTCGTCAGGTAACGACACTGGCTCATCCAAAAAAAAAAAACCTGCTGGCTGACTGTGGTGGATGTGGATGGAGGGGATGGAGTCGCGGGCTGCATCTCACGAAGGACGGAAGAAGATTATTGGCATTGCTGACTGGCCATCAGTGGTGTCATGAAGTACAACCTTTGGAAGTGAGCGCCACGCACACCTGTCCTGGCCATTCTGTCTGCTAGGAGTTAGTTGGAGGAGGGAAGAGCTGAACGTAGTAAGAAATTATGGAATAATTGAGTGATGAATTGAGCAAGAGGTTGTGAAGAATAACAACAAGAGAATTTTGTTACCTTACAGGAATGATCAAGATGAAAGGGCTGATGATGATGATGGTGATAGCCACACTGATGGTGACGATGGCGGAAGCTGGGAAGCACAGCCGAAACACCATTTTTAAAAAGACGAGTGAAGTAATAATAACCAGGTCTAAATGGTTGATCACAATCGTGATAGATTTGAAACCATACGAGTCGCTACTAAATAAGTTAAGAAATGAGCTAACGCAGCTGGATGCAGCCCGGTTGAAGGTAGGGCAAGATTATCCCAAGGAAAAAGGGTATCTTAGTTTGCTACACTCCCTGGAATCAGAGGCCACTATGATAGAGGCTCAATGGAGGGACATGCAAAATTACCTGAAGGGAATAGAGTTACTGCAGACGCGGGAAAAGAGATCAGTAGTTCCGATTGTAGGAAAAGCGTTAAATGTCCTGTTTGGAATAGTGACTGAAGATGACGTTAAATTCATAAGAAGGAAACTGGGAGAAGTGGAAGTAAACCAGATGACGCTTGCTCAAGTGGCAAGGGAGAGTGTGACAATATTAAATGTGACAAGGTTGGAAGTGGCCAAGAATAGAGCCAGAATTAATTGGTTAATAAATAACCTGGCGGGGTTGAGACAAGAGGTAATTAATGATACAGAAACTGTAATGATAGAATTACAGGAAATGAGTGGATTCATGCAAAGATATTTCCAACTAATGACAATTACGAATAAGGTACGACAAACGAGTCAGTCGTTGACGACCTTGCTGGAACATGTGAGAGCACAATTGGACATGTTGTCATTGGGACACCTCTCCCCAAGCATAGTAAACCCGAGTCACCTCAAGGAAGTGCTACTCGGAATACAGACCGAGTTACCCCACCATTTAAGACTGCCAGTGGACCCCACTAAAGAATTGTGGAAATATTATAATGCACTGGGATGTGTGACCTTGTTGGAAAATAGACGATTATTGGTTGTAATATCTGTTCCATTGTTAGATAGAGAGAGTATATTCGAGATATACCAGGTTATAAATTTACCTATTCCCTACCCCAGAAGAGATCAAGGTTTGGGAATGATAGCAAGGTACAAGGTGGAAACAGAATACATAGCTTTAAATTCAGGGAGAACGAAATTCATGTTGCTAACAGCTGAAGAAGCTAGAAAGTGTAGAGATGATGCTCTAGGGACTTGTACCTCGTTAAGCCCTGTCTATATAACTGGTAACCACAAGATGTGCATACTAGAATTGTTTGAAGGGAAGAGAGAGGGAATAAAGAGAACTTGCCAAGTAGAGGTATTAGCAAACACGGCATTACCACAAGCTATCAGTGTTTCAGACGGAGTGTGGGCAGTAGCCACACAGAAACCTATCAGCTTGTCTAGGGTGTGTGGGGGAGAGTCCACAAGGACATTAAGAGTAAGGCCACCATTATCCCTGTTAAAGTTACCCATGGGATGTTCGGCATTTGGGATATCTATGTCCTTACCCCGCTATTACCAGGAAGAAGAAAGATATGAAGAGAAAGATTCAATCATAGAAATGATTGGCAGAGGCTTAGTCAATTGTACAGAATTATGGGAGCCAATAGTGAAGGGATTCTCCAATGTTACCTTGAATAAAATGCCAGAACTAATGAAGCTGATAGAAAAGATCGATATGGATCAATTGAGGGACAAGTTAAGTGCGTTGGGAAATGAAGGTATGGCTTGGGAAGCGATGAGCAGATCGCGATAAGTTGGTCAATAGTGATGGGTACATTCATAGTTATAGCCATCGGGAGTATAGTAGTATGGAAGATTAAGAGTAAGAGGAGATTAACGAACGACAATCCAATGCGCATGCAGCAACTTGAGAGGGAGATGCCGAGCAGTGTTCCTTACTCATACAGAATCGGCGAAGAGATTGCAGGAAGACCAGCAGAGGAGGCTGGCGTGAGACCACGTGCGGCGGAAAAACCTCACACAGCGGAGAGGAAAACATTGACCAAGAAGAACAAGCCATAGTAACCACATCTGCACCCACAGGAACACGCACACATTACATTGCATGTAGAACAGAAGAAGATGAAAAAGAACATTACACTTGCATGTAAAACGGAAGAAGAAAAAGAACATTACATTGCATATAGAACAGAAGAAGATGAAAAAGAACATTACACTTGCATGTAAAACAGAAGAAAAAGAACATTACATGCATGTAGAACAGAAGAAGATGAAAAAAAACATTACATTGCATGTAGAACAGAAGAAGATGAAAAAAAACATTACATTGCATGTAGAACAGAAGAAGATGAAAAAGAACATTACATTGCATGTAGAACAGAAGAAGATGAAAAAGAACATTACATTGCATGTAGAACAGAAGAACTTGAAAGAGAACATTACGTTGCATGTAGGAAAGTAGTATAGAATTGCATGGGACAAATGCATGATGTTAAATGGTGTATTTGGGTTTAGGTGTCATTTACGGGTAAATGACAAATCGGTTAGGGGAGGATTGTGGCACCATTTAACGAGGCAGAAAGGGAAAAGAAAGAAAAGAAGGAAAGGAGAAGCTAAGAACCGAATCGTGAGTGATAAGCAAGAACACACACACAGCTAAGAGACAATGGATAAAAGGGTATTTTGATAAGTAACAAATGGCGAAAGAGTGTCATTACAATGACAGGGAAATTCTGAGTAAAAACAAAGGGAAAGAAGAAAAGAATCAGATATGTTTTGGCATCGGCTGTGTTATCTAAGGATATGAAAACAAACTATTGGTACGGGAAGACATCTTATTATCAACTACAGACCGGCTGGCCAAAGAAAGAGAAAGAAAAATTCAAATGAAAATGTTATTTCGTTAAGTGACGAAAAACAGACAACTAAAAGGACTTGGACAGATATGAAAAATTAAAAAAAACACCCACGAGCGTCCGACGGAACCTTCTTGGCCTGCGATAATAAAGTTTTGTTATCAGGAATTTGTACCAAAAGAAAATGAATGTGTTTTTTTTTTCTTTCTTCGAGGCGACAGACTGGCTGGAACTTTGGAGATGTTTCTCTTTGAGACCATGTTAAGAAGACCACACATTCTGATAATTAGCGATAAAATACCTGACGTAAACCACGTGTAGAACAAGAGTTATGACTGCCATTGTCATATTGTCCCGTTCGCGGCTGGAGAAATGATAAACCATTAAGGGGAAGAAAAGGGAAAGGGAAGAGATAATTTTTTTTTTTTAAGCAAGATATTTTTTTTTCTTCCTGAAACAAAGCCGCAGATTCGTCCATGCCCGACTAATCATTGGTCGAGTGGTGATCACGTGATGCACGAGGGAGGCTGTTGCCGCCCATCTGGAGGATGAGTAAGAGAGGTTGCCACGAAGATGTGGGGAGGGCAGTTCACGCCCTTCTGAAGTATGATGAGAAGGTGTGAGTGAGGAAAGGTTCCCAAAAATGGAAAAAGGTGGAAATTCCTAACCAGAGAGGTGGATATGTATTTAGAATTATCGAGGAACCCCCCGGCGCCGACAAACTCACCCCGGTTTTGGTCGGCGCCCATATAAACGAAGCCACAACGAGCAGAAATGAGTCGAGTCCCAGCATTTCCCAGAGTCAGTCTCCGGTTGAGGCAAGCCTCGCAGATAGCTGACCAGGATTCCCGCACATTTTCCGGACCCATCTCTTCAAACCAAGAACAATTATTCTGAAGAGCGACTTAGATCCAGATCACCGAAATAAGTTTTTCTTTTGACTTTCGTCCAAAGACCCACCGAAACACCAATTTCTTAGAGAGCAGACGACTTGAAGTGTTAAAACTTGCCTAGCGGAAAACAACGTGTCACAATCCATAGAACGGGTCGGGAGATAGATGCAGTCCTATGTATTGAACAACTAGACATAAAGTTTGTTACCTTTTTCTTTGATACTTTGAACTTTTGAGTTTTCATTTTATTGCCTTTTATGCGTATTTTTGTGGTATCACCCCCGTTGGACTCGGTTTGCAGTATGGCCCCGATGACTGATTGATTTCCTCTGCCTAGATCAATTCACAACGTGGGTAGGCAGACTGGGAATCAAAGTAGGACGTCACAGTTGGTGCCGTGGTAGACTGGGATAGAACGACACGGTTGGCGCTGTGACCAGGGGACGACGTAACACTACAAGTTTGAGCAAAATTTTTAAGGTTTTCATTTCTGTAAAACATATAAATACATGACTTTACAATCGTTTATAGTCAATACATTAAAAATGCCAACTTATCTCCATAAATCTTTCTACACTAACAGCTTCCCAAAGGAAAGTACCAAAGAGATAAGTGAAGGAAGCAGCTAAGAGTCAAAAGACAACTAAAAGTACATGGTAGCATTTTTAAGTTGCAGTGTCTATTTTTACCAACATTTCAAATAATAAGATTGTTTGCTATGAAAAGATACGTATGCAAAAAATCAACTTATGACCTTTAAAACCTTTCTCACAAAAATGTAAATAAACTGTAGTATTAAATTTTACCAAAATTTAAGGAAGTTCATTTACTATATTATTTGTGAATATTATTAATCATCAAATTTGCTATAACAATTTGTAAAAATGCATTCAAAAAAGTAAGATATTTTGAGTTAAAACATATCTATTTTTTGTAGAAGCTTTCATTTATTTTAATAAAATTGGATAAGAACTCCCAAGCATTTTTTATTAATATTTATTTGTAGTAGTTATAGTTATTGAATAATTACTATTTTAATTTCATTATTTTCTCAAAAATGTAAAACTCATTTTAAAGTTAGAAAAGAAGCCCTTTTCTTGTTAGTAAGTGCTAGATCAGGATTTAAGCAGGTTCCTTAAACTGTCAGTCACTCTGCTGCTTGTATGAAATTGGCTTAATGGAGAGTGCTTGATTTGAAAATATTTTCCTCTTCATTCAGCAAACAAACTCAAACTCTCCATGCTAATAATTTAAACATAACTTAACAAGGTTGAAGGTTCCACAAGTGTTAGTTAAAATCAGACTGACGGAGTGCGGGAATTTGATATTACTTGCGCAAGCCCGGTGGGGGTGTCCACTCCTTTCTTTAGGAGGGGGGTTAGGGTCATTACAGATATTTACGATAGTCGAGTGTGGCACAAGGTAATTCTTTATGTGTGGTGCCCCATATACGCATATGAGCGAAAGAAAGTCAATCAATCAATAATTGTTTAAATCCTAGTGACCATTGTCACCCTGGCGTCCTCAAAAGGAGAAAAGCCGAAATTTTTGTCAACGTACGCGTGGTCTACCAGCTCACTTTTTCGTTTAAATTCAAGTCAACCTTGTGTCATTCTGCTAGGGGGCGAGTCTGTGGTTAAAAGCCGATTTTTAGTTTAGTTAGTAGTACAATAACTCAACAAAGCTTTTAAAAAAAAAGAAAAAGAAATGGCAATGCCGCAATATAATAGCCGATAGCGTTATTTTTTTAAGTTTGCTTGAACAGATAACATTCCTTTGCAAGCGTTTATTAAAAATGTATTTTTTTTATTTATTCCTTCGTTGTATGAGAAAAGTGTAAAATATACTTCAAATTTACATTTCGAAGGGTATATAGATCAAAATTCAAAAGTTATAGAGAAAATGACTAAAAACCATTTAGTGTCTAGCTCTCTATTGTTAGAGTTAATTTTAGATGCAGTCTGCTGAAGAAAGTCCAAGTGTAAACGAATCTTGTATTTTCAAATTGTTTTGTTTAAAATATCTGTGAGAATTTAATAATTTGTGGCATGGCCTCCTCTCCAAAGAAAAGACAAGTAGCCAAACAACAGGCGGAACATGGTACTCCTTTAAAATCAATTTTATCAAGAATCATCACACCTGAAGCAACGTGGCCTGATAAGGTAAAAGTAACGAGTGGAAGTTTAAAAATGTAGGATTTCGTATTTCTAAAGAAACAGTTTGATGTATTAATAAACAATATGGCTCTTTCTGGAACGTAATTTATCAAATCTTTTTTATTCATTTTACAAAACTAAAAATAGCAATACTTTTTAAACTCGATTATTTTTTGACATTTTTTTCTATACAAGAATTGAAAAAAAAAAAATCTTTGTACTCGTAGTCTTTGAGTTAAAAAGTAACTTTTTTTTTGTTGTTTTCCTTTTATAGCCTTAGGCTTAAACAATTTTTAAAGAAAATCTACCGCAATTCATAACCCATACTAAAAATTCAGGGACTGATTTTTTTATTTTACATACAGACAGTACCGGTGTACCCATATGATGAAGAACACTAAATCCTACTTTTAAGTGATAAAAAAGAAATCCGTATCTTTTTTTTTTATCTTTAGATTCCGACAAGTGTCGTGACCTAAGGACTAAAAAAAAAAAAAAAAAAAAAAAGTGTTTTAGTTTAAGTAGTCTGAGTAATTGTTTTATCCTTCAAAGCACGTTAACGAAAGAGAAACTTTTAATAATTTTTTCGCTTCGTTTTTAATTTTCAGTTAAAAATGTTAACCTTTTAAAAATGCTTTTTCTAGTAGTTTTCTCAACGTATCGCGTTGTTATAAAGACCCACTTTTTTTCTATATTACCGTATGATTTGTAATTAGTACTTATTAACAGAGAAGCAAGACCAAGAGTTAATGGTAACCGAGAAATCACTTGTGATTATTAAATATTATTTGACATAAAATAAGCACTACTGCTGAAAGCAATATTCATTTTTATTCTTATTGTTCACACTCGAAATTTAATGATAATGTGATTGTGAAGAAATATATTTTAAAAATTGAAATTTCACCCAGTAACACTGTAAAAGTGCGTTTTTCATTGTACACTAAGAAATAATTCATTTATTTTTTATTAGTCGAATAAGAAAATCTATTCGACTGATGTAAAAATGAATTCTTCGTCTTAATAATTAGATATACTTAAAATAAAAACATGATTTAATGGAAATTAAAAAGCTTTATTACTGTCTAAGAGTGGTCCTAAGTAGTGTGATGATGAATGTTAAAAAAAAAAAAAAAAAAAAAAAAAAGTTATTTACCTTTTCGTGTTGTCTGTTGTGACTCTTTAAAAAAAAAAAAAAAAGAAACGCAAACACCGTAGTTTATTTGTCACAAAAAGACAGTGGATAAAAATAAAATAGTTTGCCAATAGACACTGGAAAATATAGATTTTATAATTTATTATAAACAAAAAATGTATTCATTACTTTTTTTTGTAATAAGATTATTTTTTGTCATTTTAACGAAAAATGTACCTTGTTTGATTTAAGGTTTTTTTTTTTTCCACTTGGGATAGCAAAATAATTATACCTTTCCTGTATTCTCACGTCAGTTTTAATATTTTTCGATATATATTTTTTAAGCATATTTGTTTTAAAAATGAACCACTTACAACCACTGGAATTAAATAATTCAACTAGCGAATTCGGTTGGAAAGAGAAAAAAAACAAAAAAAAACAACATTACCGTACGACGGCAAGGTCTTTTCGCTCTTGCTTGAGTGTCATCTATTTTTTGTTTTTTTTTTTTTGTATTAAAATTGAATTGTTTTATGATCAGGCACACATTCGTTTTTCTCTTAAATCGATTTAAAAAAAAAAAAAAAAAAAAAAAAAAAAAGGGAAGAACACCATGATTGAGTTTAACTCTTACCATCTCTAATTTTTACCTACCCCACCCTCAACACTACTCTGTTAATATATTTTTCATACATACATTTTGTTTGCAACCAAATATAATGAAAAATTATTTTGTATCATTTTCATCCCTGAGGGCTTATTTATACAGTGGGTAGCAAAAGTATTTTTACACATTGGTTTTTCTTGCACATCTCAACAAAAAAAAAAAAAAAAAAAAAAAAAAAATCAATTTCAACGAAACTTATAGGAAATATTTAAACGAACATTGTCAATCAAAACTCAAAAGTTGAAAACATTGGGTTGGTGCAAAAATAATGACGTAATGTCGTTTTTGACGTATTTTTTTAATGTCAAAAAACGACATTACGTCATTTTTGCAACCAACCTAATAGAAGGAAAATTTAAAACCACTGTTTTGAGAAACATTCATTAGCAATAAATAAAATAACCCATATGCAAAAATATTTAACACACTAGTACAGTAGCCTCCAGTCGTTTCCCGTAGTCTTCAACTTTACTAGTTTCTTGCAGGTACTTGTTGGTATTTTGACCACATACTTATTCACAAATTTTCTTCAATTTGTTTAAATTCGATGGATTTCTTTTATGAAATCGTAACTTCAATAGTTTCCACAAATTTTTGATTGGATTTAAATCCGGTGACTGGCTTGGCCATTCCAGGACATAAAGCAATTCTTAGTTTTTTTTTTAGCAGTATGCTTCGGGTCAGTCTTTCTGAAATACAAAATCACGATCATGTCTTAAAGATGTGGCACTGTTCAAGAGTTGAGTTGACAAAATTTGAGTGTATTTTATTTTTGCAGCATTCATTGTTCCTTCGAGGATTTTCATTTTTCCTACTCCATTTTGAGGAAAAACAACCCCACATCATAATATTTCCACCCCCATGTTTGACTGTAGGGATGGTATTTGCTGGCTCGTATTCCGCTCCTTTTTTTTCCTCCATACACGAGTGCGCATGTTTCGTCCGTTAAGCTCAATTTTCGTTTCGTCTGACCAAATTACTTTCTCCCAGAAATCATTAGGTTCAATTTCATATTTCTTTACAAAATTCAAACGGTCTTGTACATGTCGGCGTTTCAGTATGGAGTCATTCTCAGTGATCTTGAAGTGAGACCTGCATGATTCAGTGGTCTTTTAATTGTATCTTTCTTTACTAACTTCAATTCTGGCATTTTTCAAATCATTCTGAATTTCTCGAATTGAAGATGGATTTTTCTTCACAGTACAAGAAATGTTATCGCTCATTAGCCTCATTTAAGATACGGGGACGACCACTCCTTTGAATGTTTTTTCAATAGTATCGGATTTTTTCCATTTTCGAACAACAGCACCAACTGTACTCACAAGCAAATTCAAATCTTGAGCGATTTTTCTATACCCCTTACCATCTTTGTGATTCTTTATGATCTTCTTGCTCATGTCGTTCGACAATTTTTTTTTGTTTTCACCATTTTCTTGCTGTAGTGTGTTAGAGCCACATCATATCAATAAAAACGGTAGGAATCATGACGACACGTCTCTTCTAGCATAATATTTGCATTGGTGTTAAATACTTTAGTTTTGCATATGGGTTATTTTATTGTTAATAAATGTTTCTCAAAACAGTGGTTTTAAATTTTCCTATGTTTTGTTTGATCGACAATGTTCGTTTAAATATTTCCTATAAGTTTGGTTGTAATTGATCTGTTATTTTTTGAGATGTGTAAGTAAGAAAAACCAACGTGTTAAAATTATACTTTTGCTACCCACTATATGGCAATTTTTTCCGGTTTAGAAGTTGGATATCATTTTAACTTGGTGAAGGTCAACAGGATTTATCTGCCCTTTTGGGAAGTTTTTTTTTTTTTTTCAATTCTTGTTACGACGGGATGTCGATACAAATCAAATGTCCAAATCTTTATTTAAAAACTTGGAGAGGGAAAAATTATGTACTTATTCCTTCTCTTGAAAGCAGATGTAGTGTACGTCATTTTTCCCTTCTGCATGGCGTCGCTGCAACAGCGGACCGTGCCTTACAGAAAGGCACTTGTGCTCTCGTTGGGTCTGACATGCTTAGCCTTTTTAGGTCCCGCCACGGACTTACTAAAAAAGCATTTTAAATAATTTAAATGTTCAAATGTTTTATTTTATTTTTTTTATTTGAAACCTCATGAAAGAGAAAAGACTCTAGTCAATTTAGACATTTTTAAAACTTAAAGTAAAAAACAAAAACAAAAAAAAATCACTTCTGCCCAGTTTGTGAAATCAAGGAAAAATTAAAAATCCAATATCTGTTCCAGACATTTTTGTTTCAAAGAAAAATAGTAAACTTAATGATTAATTAAATAGGTATTATTTTTTACTTAAAATATAACAAAAAATACATTTTACCCAGGCAGGATATATTCCCATTGTCTTGCAACACTGCCCTTTCAAAAAAATTCCACCATAAGAAACAAATTTACGAATAGTTAAAAATAAAATAAACTTTATGAAACTTTGAATAAATAATTTTTCATTTCTAAAGTCTTAACACCATTTAAAAAGAATATAAAATAGAAAATTAGGGGAAAAAATTAAAAAAAAAAAAATAGCTGTGATTCTTTTTTTTTTTTTTTTTTTACTCATTGCAATTATGTTTGACAATTCATGTCAAAATATTTCTTGGCCCCTAACAAGGTCTTTTTAATTATTTTCATACGAAAATATATTAAACGAAAAATTCACTCGAAAACATTGATAAATAAGTCATTTATTGAATTGATTAATTTACCTTTATTTTATTTTTTTTATTCCTTTTTTTTAAATTTCAAAACATTTGTGACCACTCTAAACATTATGACAATGGCACACTTTAGGAAAACCCAACCCTCAGATCTTTAAAAGTCTCATAAAAGTTAGAATTATCTGATTTAATGAAAATTTCAGCATTTACTCATTAAATTTTTTAATTGAAAATATTCCATTAGAAAACTTTGCGAATATTATTTTAGGTTAGTTATACCCCTTAAAATTATTCCATGTGCTTTTCTTTATCTTTTTACTGTATTTTTGTTACCTTCACGGATTTCTTAAAGCTAAAAAACTACATTTAAAATAATTTAAAATGTCTTCTTCGAAATTTAAGAAAATAGCCTAAAGTTAATCTATAACACAAAAATACATTGTCCCCAGCAGGGTATGACCTCATTTGCCGCATGTTCAAAAGTCAAACATTTCTCTTAGAACTATGTTCCTATTTTAAAAAATAAGCCAAATAAAATAGGGAAGTCCATCAATTAGAAAACTTTGAAATATTTTTCAGATCAGTTACAACCCTTTAATTAAGTGGTTTCTTAATGTTAAGGATCCAGTAAAGATAAAGAAATCACTTAGTTAAGGGGTTGTAACTGATCTGAAAAATATTTCAACAAGGATTTCTAATTGATGGGCTTCCCTATTTTATACAAGACTAAGTCATGTAATTCAATGCACCCATTGCAATCGTAGATTAATGTTTAAGCACATTCTGATTGAATGCAAAAGCTATCAGTTTAAACAATGTCACAAATATAAAAACAGTTTAAAGATTTTGCTCCAGGTCAGATAATTGGGTTTCTAAAAGAAATAGGAATTTTTTAAAATTGTTTATGTATAAGAAGGAATGCTTTAAATGGAGTCAAATTGATAGATTAAACAATTTATTTAAAATTGTAGCTACCTCTCCAAATATTGTAAAGGGGATGAGGAAGAAATGTATATACAGTGTAACCCGGATATGAGAGAGATTTTCTCTGGTACCAAATTAGAGCCATACTTACCTAAACAAAATAGACCAAACCCGGATATAAGAGACTTCTTCTCCGGTCCCGACAACTTTCTTATATCCGGGTTACACTGTATAATATATGTATTCACCTGGTTGGTGTAAAATGACCCATCAGGGTTGATACACTGTTAAACAAAATCTAACCAAACGTGTGTGTGTGTGTGTGTGTGTGTGTGTGTGTGTGTATAAAAATATATAGAAAATAGGAAAGAACTTGTTAGGTAAATAATCCAAAGTTCTTTAGTATTTTTGTTATTTTTAAAAAATAGTGCCCGATACATTCCAAAAAATATTTTGCTTGAAGATGGAACAGAGCTTGATACTTTAATTCAATTTAATTCAAATAATTATATTGAAGTTTTTGGCTCTTGTTTTGAAACATGAGAACTCTTATGTAGCGATGGAATCATATTTATATATATATATATATATATATATATAATTTTAGTTTGGAATACGTAACTGTAATTAAAACTTTTCTTACTCTGAAAGCCCCACTCGAAAAACTAAACCCGAAGCTATTTTTGCTATGCTAATAAAATCCCAAATTACCTAGATTGGCTATCTCTACTTTTCTTATCAATTTCTTAAACTAATTTCCATTCCAACCAATACGAGGTGTAAATTCATTTACTGATAAAATTTGCTTTAGTAACTGTTACATTCTTCCTTCAACCACTTGTAATTGTGTAACAGGGCAACTGGGCCTGTTCAATGTTTAGTTGCATGAATTACTACTGGAGAGACTACGATAATAATTAAAATTCTCAGAAGAATAGATTGAATGGTTAGGAGGAAGGTGAAAAAAGAAACGAGTTAATAATTATGTTTTAAACAATAAAATCAATTTAAGAACAGTTCCAAAGAGAATTGAACTCTGAAATGACTAGTCAAGATTTAGTAAAATTGAGCAAAACCAAATTTTCCCCCAACCTATCCAATTCCTTCCAATAAGAAGACATGGTTAATGCATTGTCTGAATTTCTTGGTCCTGAGATCCTTTACATTAATACTATTCACTCAAGAACACTCATACACAGGCACATACATACAGAAGTGAGTGAGAGCTGACAGTCTTACTTCCACTAAATTAGCAATTACTACTAGATTTCTCAGGTCACCATCCAGTGAGGTTGAACTTAATCCTTCAGTAGATAATAGATATTGTATTGAATAAAGCTGTTAGTTATCAACATTGTCCTACATTTTATTGAAGGAATTCTTATTCCAGCCTTGATTCCTAACATTATTCTGGACACAGACCAAAATTACCACAGTCACAGTTGAGAATTGCTCATTTCTTATCTTTGCTACATAACATATATTTTGGTCCATCATTAGATATAGTCATTAATCCCAATATTGTAAGATTTGAGGAAACCCAAATCAACCCTACCTAGACAACAAACTGGCCCTAACCAAGAAGTTTATTATTGGGTTCATCTCCCTCCCCTCTCATTCTTCATCATTAGATTTTTATGTATTGTAATTTATTATCATTAAATTTTTATGGCATGGGGTGCGTTTTGTAAGTCCCCCTTGAGAGGATGTGGTATTTTGGTGACGGATGAGTTTTTATGGTGAATATGAAAATTGTAATGAGTGAATGGGTTGTGAATTTGATTAACTAGGTATAGGATAGTTAGTGTTGACCAGCCTCAACTCCTCCCCTTTTTAGGCCATGTGCCAAAATTGTATTTTGAAACAATAAATCTACCCAGAAGAGAAAAGAAAGCCAGCTTACCCATAGTCGTTGTTACATAACATGGTTAGTGAAGTTAGTGATGAAGAAGGAATGGGGTTGAGGGTTACACTTGGTAAACTATAAGCGTAGCAATTAAGGAGTCAGTAGATAATGATTAACAGGAGATTAACTCATTGTGCCTTCTCAGGCTAATGTTTTTTGCTAAAATGAAGTGGAAATATTATATTGAATCAGTTGCTAGATCTGCTGCTAGGAAAGTTGTCCCACTGTGTTATGTTAGACAACATTTCTCACTCAGCTATTTACAAGTCTACCATTCTTCCATGCTTAGAATATTGCTGCCACATATGGTCTGGTGCTACACCTATATATTTAGAAATCCTTTGGGGCACCTTGAGGTGATGTAATGGTTAGCAAGCTCGTCTCGCTAGAACAATTATGACTGAGTAGTGAGTTTGATCTTCAATGAGTGCCCCCCACTTTCGGCCTTGTGCCACATCTAAGCTACATTTGGAAAATCACTATTTTAAGATCCTTGATAAGATCCAAAGAAGAATCTGCAATGTCTTTGGTTCTGATCTGGCATTTCAGCTTCAGTTAGTTTCTCACTACCATAATGTAGTTTCCCTCTGCCTTGTCTATGAATACTTTCATGGTAATTGTTTTAATGAACTTTTCTCTATGGCACCTAGACTCTATGAATTTAAGCACAGTACTAGATTGTTGACAAGAACTCCTCATACAGTTGAAATGGCTAAATGTAATTGTAAGTTCCATGCTATCAGTTTTTTTTTTTTTTTTTTTCCTTTTCCTCACACTTTTTGCTTATCAATCCAATGGGCATCTTGAGGGTATGTTCAATTTGGAAGTGGTGCCTTCATCTTGAAAGATAAGGGAAGTAATGTCATTGTATTTTGAACTATTGTCCTTTTTAGGGGATGGAATTTATCTTTCCTTAACACTTCCTACTTTTCTATACTACTGCATGATCTGAATTACCACAATGGCATCAAATCAAGTAAAGAAGCATGTTGATCAGATTTATTCAGGAAACCAGTAGGGAAATCTACTATTGAAAGTTTAGTACTGACATCATTAACATTAGAGCAATTTTAGCAAAATTCAGTCAACTTAAATTAGTTTTTGAAATACAGCAAAGTATTTTGATTATTGGAAATATTCAATTTAATCTATTACCTTGAAATTAAAACTAAAATAAAAAACTTCAAGAAATATTTTCCATTTTAAAAAATTCATTTCAAACCTTCGGTATCACTTTTTTTTTTTTTTCTTTATTTTTCTTTTCTTTCTTTTTTCTTTTCTTTTTCTTTTCTTTTTTTTACTTTTTCTTTTCTTTTTTTCTTTTTTCTTTTCTTTTTTTCTTTTTTCTTTTCTTTTTTTCCTTTTTTCTTTTCTTTTTTTCCTTTTTTCTCCTTTCTTTTTTCTTTTCTTTTTTCCTTTTTTCTCCTTTCTTTCTTTTTTCTTTTCTTTTTTTCCTTTTTTCTCCTTTCTTTCTTTTTTCTTTTTCTTTTCTTTTTTCCTTTCTTCCTTCTTTTTTCTTTTCTTTTTTTCTTCCCTTCTTTCTTGTTCTTTTTCCTTTTTTTTCTTCCCTTCTTTCTTGTTCTTTTTCCTTTTTTTTCCTTCTTTCTTTCGGTGGGGCAAAGGGCCCTAATTTGAACCATCTAAAAACAACCAGAAGTGCAATTTGAGAGTAAGGCATATACAGGCCAATATATCATACTGAATTTGCCATAAAAACATATCTATTGGAGGTACATGCTCAAAACTTTACTAATTTGGGGATGAGGAATTCAACAAAACAGTGCTTTTCACTTTAACATCAATATTTGGAAATTTTTGTGAAATTATGATGTTCAACTCCTTAAAAACAAGACAATGATGACTACAAAACTAAGAAATTTGTTTTACAAGAAAACAAATAATTTATAATAGTGCTTTAAAAATCTTTCAATTTTAAACTGATAGCAAAACTTTCTGAACATTTGTGAATGGTTATCCTGCACTTCCTCTTCCAATGGTGATTTGCCAGCTGGATTTCCTTATAAGTCTCTGATATGGCTAATATTTTTGTGACACTCCATATCCAGCCATAACTTGAAACTGGCATTACATCAAGGTCCCATCTGAAGACTGAAGTCAATATCATCTGATAAAGGCTATCAGAAATAATTGTTTCTGCTCTTTGTTGGAGCTAAAAACTTTATTACATCACTGAATGGAATTGCAATATCAATGACTTGGCCAATATAAAAGTTGGGAGTCATACTACAACCTATTGGCCTTTGTGCTCATAAATGAAGATCACCTCTGATGGATGTTCTTCATCATAACTGCTGGAGTTGTTCAAATACTCAGAATCACTGAGTGCCTTTTCTTCTTTCCTTTGTCTTAGAGATGGAAATGAATCCACTGATTTTCCTGTTACAAATAGCTACTTCCAGCTGAGATTTACTTCTGCTGGTGTTGATCTTGATAGCTTTTAGATATCAAGGTTAAAATAACTTAAAACTCAAAAAACATTTTAGCTGAGAATTGAATATTTGTATCATTAAATATATTTTATTTCACATTTGACAAAAAAAAAATTACATTGAATATCTATTTAAAAAAAATGTACTTGTAAATTTTCATTGCAATTCTGAAATATCTCCAATTTGATGTTTGCAATAAGGGATTTTTTTTCTATTAAATAAAGATATGTTTTAAGAATTGAAAAATGCAAAGTTTAATACCATTTTCAAGTGTTAATATTAGAAGGCTACCGTGGTTCGGACAGCTCCCATGTTATGATGCTCTAAGCAAAAAAATAAGTATTTTACAACATCCCATTAATTATTCCTTAATTTTACTAATTTATTTTAAAACAAAAAGTCAAATACTTTATTTTTAAGAGGTTTTTGCACTTTTTATTTGTTGTCAAGAATGGAGGTTCAGTGGAAATGTCTTAAAAGTTAAAATACAGAAAATTGATTATTTATTTATTTATTATTTTTGCAAATTTAAGCTGTTATCTATCAAATAAAACAATTTCACTTCAAAGGGGATATTTAAATTATCCAAAATGGATTTTAAAGTTTTCAGTATATTTGTAGCAATACTTTTTTTATCATTAAAATTTCTATGATTTTTTTTTTTTTTTAATGGGAAAATGGGAATGAGCAAAATTTAAAGAACTAAAAATATTAGTTTATTTTTTATTTTATTTCAGTTGTTTTTTTTAAATTGTTTTAATTTGTTCAATCTGTCAGCTAGAATTTATTTAACCTTTAGCATTCTGCATTATTAATATTACTTCCTTTTCCACTGCATTCTTTTTCAAGGTCTCTTGATTTCAATATACTTATGAATTTCACTCAAACATGTTTTCTGTTGCCACAGCAGGATATGACCACATCACATACAGAGTGATAAAAGTAAATAAATAGTTGCATTATACAGTTTTCAAATACATCATTAAAGAAAATATAAGAAAGATTTAAAGTAGGTGCCTCCACTTTTTTTATTAAAAAGGAGCATACCATGATGAAAAAAAGGCCCCAAACTTGATAAAAACAGTTTTGTCGTCAAATGTTTGTTGTTATTAAGAGGAAAGCCCAAAGTATAATCTTTTCTAGCACATTTGAAGATTTTAGGTTAAATTTTTTTTTATTTGATATTAATTTTTATTTTTTTTTATTTTTATTTTTTTTGCATCAGCAGTTGACCAAAGATTACTATGGGTATTTTAGCACATTTTGATTTGGAAATTCTTGCAAAAATCAAATTATCAGATTTTAATGAAACTTTCAGGACTTCTTCACAAATGTTAGGTTCCCAGCTATGGGCAAATAGTCAGCCCCCAAACTGGGGTCAAAACACTATGAAAGTATAAAAATAGATTTTTATAGTAAAAATACCGGCAATACATCTTTGAAAAAAATAAAAATAAAAAAATAATATTAATACGTATCCTATGCATATGAACATATCATAAAAATCTTGTTGGCATTAAATAACCCACTGAGGTTGATATGCTGTAAAACAAAATAAACCAAACCCAATACAGGACACCCCCATCCCTTTTATACTTCTGCATTGCAGCTATCAATAAGATCAACCCTTTTGTGGGACAGCAGCAACCATCTGTTATCCAGCCATATGCATTGCTTGTGCTCATATTTGCCTCTCATTTGCTTAGGCACAGGGTATTCAGTTACCCTGTTCCACAACCTCTCTGATGGTTAGCAATCACTTTTGAGACAGTTCAACCTTTCATGTCTATGTTGAATTCTTTTTTTAAAATCACACTAGTCAATCTAAATGGACATACAAATTGACAAGCTGGTCTTTGAAATGTGAACTTTACCTGATATGGTTATGCAAATTCTGTCCAACTCTCTGATAATGTCCATTCCAAGGAGCAGGTCAAATGACAATAATTTACTGCCTGCTATCAACAATGCTAGGATCCATGTGGTGCTTGCATGTGGTTCCAACTTTTTTGTCAGCCATTAGTATTTCCATGAATAATTTTGAACATGTCTTTTATGATGAAACTGCAAATAATACTTCAATGAAATTTAGTTTTTCTTCATGTGTTGTTGTTTTCACTCTTTCTTTTTTTTTTATGTCAGTTCAGTTAATCAAAACCATTCCAAGACTGAAAATATTTTTTAAATCACAAATTTTCTGGCATATGAATAATATGACTTAATTGTATATATAGTGCTGTTTTGGAATTAGCATATTTTGAGTTTCAAATAAGTAGGCTGTGAGAATTCTTTTTTTTTTTTTTTTCTTTTTTATAAAACCCCACCAAAAACATCCTTATTCCAGCCACTCCTTTTATTAAATATTCAAGAAATTTCTCCCCACTGTTTAATTTGAGCAATGGTCAAATCCTTTCATTTAATGAAAGGATTAGTTGGAATTAGGATGTCCTTGAGATTCTAGATTTTTTTTATAAATATAAAAAGTTAATTTTTCAGTAGAGTAAATGCATCGGTACAAACATAACCAGTTTAGCTCAGCAAAATTCCATTAAATGAAGTTACCTGTGAACAAAATATTACCTTCCTTGCAAGCAATTAAAAATAAAAATTGAAAAATACTTTTCATCAGTGACAAATTATTAAATTTATTGGTAGTTTAGTTACTTTCTCATTTACTACAAGTAAATTTTAAAGAGTTTTATTTGATGCCAAGTCTTTTGCATGGTGCCATTCTAATGTAAGTTATAAAGATGCTTAAAGAACAAATTTACCAACTTATCTATATTTGGGGATGGGTTGCATGTCAGGGGAGATAACAATCATTGCTTCAATAGTCAATACACTAGTGTATAATATTTTGGACACTTTTTATCATTCTATCTAGAAAATAGTTTTGATGTTTAAGTAATTTTTCAGGTATCTTGCCATAGAGCAAAAAGCATTTAAAGATTTTCTTGAGGAAAGACATATCAATTTAATAAAGTCCATACCTCAAAATTATGGCGAAACTGTTCTGCAACTTTTCAACGAGAGAATTTTTCAAGAATAGAAATAAAACTGAATACTATTTATATATATTTTGCCTTAACCATTTATTTGAATTAAAGCTTCTTTCAAAAAGCGTGCTTCTGGCAGCAGCTTTGTTGTAATAAAAAAAACAAAAAAAAACCTTTGATCAACTTTGAGAAACTTGCTAACTTAAAACATTATGAATTATTTCTTTTAGTAAAGTTCTTAATTAATTAGAACCTGCAAGTAGAATAAGTTTTTCTTGAAAATCAATTTTTCTGTTTTGTTTATTATTGATTTCCCACGCACACAATTTTGTAAATGAAATTAGGAAACTCTTCTAATTTATGAATTATAAATTCATTTTATAATATCCTGTCTTAATAATAATGATTTTGTTTATTACATATAAACCATTTGTACTCAGATTTTACAACTTTGAACATTAGGTATATATAACATTAATTATTTGGAAAAATTTACTTGCATATTCAATATTTTTATTATTATTATTTTTTATTTAATTTCCTTTTTCTTTCTACTTTGTCAGGATGAATTCCTTGATGTCATTTATTGGATGCGACAGATCCTAGGTGTTATCATAGGGTTACTTTGGGGTATTATCCCTATGAAAGGTATTGTTGGAATTATTATGTAAGTATGACCTTTTTATCATTCTTTTGCAATATTTGAATTAATCAGGGTCATAAAAAATAATTCACTGATATATTATCCATAAATATTGGAATATTCTCCTCCTTCCCTGCTCAGTGTAATATAATAATGTGATCTTCATTTTTGTGAGCATTTAAGTGTAATTATTGTTCCTAAATTCAGATGATAGTTTTTGTTTGATTTAATGATGCAGCAAAACAAATAAAAATACAATCTTGAAACAAAAACTTATTAGAGATAATCATGACTTTAAGTACTTAGTCAAAGATAATTTATTTATTTATTTATATATTCGCTTTTTTTTTTTTTTTTTTTTTTTTTTTTTTTTTGAAAAAATAGTTGGTGAATGAATTCTACCTTAGCATTTATTTTCACTGTATTGCTAATTTCTCTGTTGATCTGTTTTCTTTCCAGATTTTTTCTTATCAACCTAGGCATCATTTACATGTATTACAGTACTTTTCAACGTGTTGAAGATGAAGAATATGGTGGTTCTTCAGAAATTTTGAAAGAAGGACTGATGACGTCTTTTTCATCATTTCTAGTGAGTATAAAAAGTTTACTTCAGCATCATTCTCAATGTTTCTAATACTAATAAATTTTATTATATTTTTCCTACTTTTAAATTGATTTTCTTTTTAATTTAATCACAAGTAGTTTCTCTGTGATGATTTATATTCTTTTTATTTGTTCTTGCAATTTTTTTTGCATTACTTAAGTTTATTCTTGTCCAGTTAAAAAATTTTTTTTTTTATGGGATTTGATAATTGCATCACTTTTGTAGAAAATTACAAAGCATTGTCTCGTTTGTAAAGAATGTTTACTAAGAAAACTTAGACTATCACTATATCTGAATCTGTTATGGTACATGTCAATCGAGCATTAGGAGAGAATTTCTTGTGTAATCAACATTTTAAAACCGGACAATGAGAAATAATTGAAATTAAATAAACTTTATTCTGATTGGAATATAAAATTGTATAACACATTCCTAAAAAGTATCATTACACATTTTGGGAGCAAGATAACAATTTATTGATAGATTGTGGAAGCTCATCTGAAGGAGTTCAAGGGGAATTAAGATCCTGAATAACTTTAATAAAAGATTCCACAGAAAATACATGACTTCTATCATAAGAAGTTTGTTTCCCCATAACTGCTCCTACCTTATTCATTAGACAAAGCTGCCAAGCACTTAATATTCTTCACCTTTATTGTTGCTATCACAATATTTTGACCATTGTGCCCTCTGGTATTTATCTAGTGTAGATTGATCCAGGGAATTCTGAACTCTCAATAAAAATTAATTTTTGAGTTTTATTGGATTATTTTTGGCAAGGTTTAGGGCAAATTTTCAGTATGTTCAAATTTGGTATTGCATAACATTTTTTACTGGAATAACATTTCCAGGGATTTTTCTTTTATATAAAGGTAAAAAGATTTAATGAATACCCTACTCTGATTAAATTTAAAAAAAGTATACATATTTTGAAATGGGAGGTGAAACTAACGTCTCAAAAAATATTTCCACAAGGTCTTTTAAAATAATGATTTATTCATTAATAAATAAATTGTGAAAATTACATTTAAATCGGATAATTCTCTGATTTTTGTTAAATTGAAAAAAAAAATGGGGGTAATGATTTTTGCTTTCATTATCAAAAATACACAGGTCATTCCATCTCAAATCAACCAACAGCCACAGGTGACCCTCTCAGAAAAATTTGGGGAAATTCACAGGTGTTCTTTGATTTAAATTTATTGATAAATCCCTAAATATTAGATTTGTATCTTTTTAATAGTTTTAGAATAAGATCATTTTGAAATTTAATTGCATTTTTCTAAAGGCTTTCAATGAAATGCTGACATTCATAGCTGCAAGGATATTGCATGTTCAGATTTGAAACTTGGTGACAATATTTAATTAGAAAACTATAAAAAAAAAAATATTAAGTGTGTCTTGTGTACATTTATTTTTTTATAAGCATATCAAATACAGCATCTAAATTAGTTTACCTGTCTTGGCCTAATAGATTATTTCCCTGCAGTAACCATATTCATTCTTGTGATAGGACTTGCTATTCAAAAATTTTGTTTTTTTTACATTCTTAAAATTGCCTATTTTCATGATATCAACAGGCAATTTAAGAAATTTTTTTATATTTTTACCATGTCTTCTTAGATGTGGTAGAAGTTTAATTTGTCGAGTGTTAAAACGTGTGTGTGTGTGTGTGTTATGATGAAGATGAAATTATTCAATTTTTCAGTTTTTTTTTACTTATTTAAGTAAAAAAAATCATGGTAAAAATTTTGTGAGGATGAAAAGTAACTTTTTAGAAAATGCATTGGGATTTTCATAAGATTTATTTTTAACTGTTTGCTGTATGATCTTTTTCTGCAGCTATAATCTCAGAAAATTTAAACATTTATTTTTTTTTTTTGTTTAGATTTGTATCTTAACTTCAAAATGAGGTATTTTTATTACATAATTGAATTAAATTTTTTTTTTTTTCCAGGTTGTGTGGATTGTTTTATATTCCAGTTTATATTCAGACTTATAATGAAAGTGTCTGTTATAAAAAAAAAAAAAAAAAAAAAAAATTGTCAATTTACTATACAATCCAGAACTAAAATAAAAATCCTGCCAAAAATGGTGAAGAGAATATTAACATAGAATTGATCTTTTATTGAAAAAGAAAAACATTTATTTCACAAAAACGTCTCTGAGAAACTTTGACAAATCATCATCATTCTCTGGCATTGTTGCAATTTATATCTTTTTAAACAGAACAATAAAATTTGACTCTTTGTAAGCTTCAGGTTATTGAGCAGAAAAATATAAATTAAAACCGTTTAAAGAAAAATTCACAATAAAACTGAACTTAAAATTTCCTCATTTGTTCTGTTTTCTGCAAATTAACTCCTTAAAGATTTTTTCTGTTTATTTTGATATTATGCAAATGTTATATGTGTGTGTATGTTTTATTTTTTTTCTTTCAAAATGTTTGGTTTATTCAGTGAATTTTTTTGTTTTCAAGGAATTTACTTTTTAGCTGTTTTAATGATCATAATATTTGATGGTTAGTGTAATTATTATCAGAGTGGAATGTGTTAGTGGCATATCATGTTCAGATTCTGACCAAGCCTGTTTTGTTCATTTTACACTAGATACCTCCATTGATTTGCTAAAAAAATTAGCATACCATGAACAAATGCTCCAAACTTAATAAAAATTTATTGATTATTAAATTTTATTTTTTAATTTTTTTTGCATCAACATCGAGGATGTACAATGATTGGTATAGGAAATCTTAGTATCATTGCAGTGAAAAAAAAAAAACATTGAATTGGAAATTCTTGCAAAAATCAAATAGTTGTTGGATTTTAATAAACTTTCAGAACTTATTCACAAATGAAAGTTTTTAGAAAGTCTTGAATATTTTTTGTATATGTATAAAAATACTTACTTTTGTAAATATGAACAGCCATACACAACATTATCAGGAAATAAGAGTGGTAATTATAATAAATTTAAAGCCAAAATACCTAAAATTCACTAAAATATTAGATTACAGAGAATCATCTTGAAATAAAAACAGTTGTTAATTGTTGCTTGAAGTGGCCATGCATGTTTCCTTTTTTTTCTCTAGCCGTAATATCACATGGCAGTAGTTTCAGAACCACAAAAATAATTCACCCGAACTTACAAATTTGAATCTATTGAAACAAAGTAAAATTCATTCACTGAAACAACATTGACAGAAAGGGACAAAGTAGGTCAAGACAGATATATACTTGAAAATGAAGATAGTTCCTAGGGGTCATTTGAAGTGGCCACACAGGTTCCCTTTTTTTCCTAGACATAATATCACAGATAAAATTTTACTTCAATTGGAATTCTAATGTCTGTTAATTCATGGAATTGTAGATAACATTTTGTTTTGATTGGAATTCTACTTTCTATTGTTTAAATCCTAAGTAAAATTAAATTTTGATTCTGATTTTTATTTCTTAACTCATTCATGAAACTATAGATAAAATTTTATTTTGATTGGAATTCTAATTGCTATTGGTTAACATATGAAACTGTCGTTTTTAAAATTTTATCTAAAACATTAATCTAAACATTAACTGGATGGATGGATGTAACCCCTTTTGTAATGATTATATAAAGTTTTAACTTCATTAAACATTTTTATCTAAAGAAATGGAAAATCCAAAGAATCTGTACTGAAGAATTACTGCAGAGACTCAGTGGTGTGCATTTTTTTGCAACAGACAAAAACAATCTTTTATCTTGAACTGGTAAGTAAGTAGGCAGGGTTCCATGTGAGGAAGAAGAAAAGATGTTAGTGTCCTGTTTTTAAAATGGTTCCCATGCACCAATTGGCAGCAGCCTGATATGATAAAAATTAACTACTGAATTTTTTTCTGTTTGAATTTCTGGGATGAGGAGGTATCATTATTTGCATTATTTATATTCAGACTATCATCCTCATCTTTGTTATCACATTTCAGCCATTGTGCCCTCAAACCTTCCTCAGGTGTATATCAATCTACAGGCTCCAAGTTCACCTCACCCAATTGTCTTATGAGACAATGGCCTAGTAGATTAAAGCATTAGTGTTTGAATTTGATGACATCGTGGTTGTGAGTTCAAGCACTGGCTTGGGCATTGTGTACTGGGACTTAGTGGAAATGTGAAAGCAATAACTGAGCAATACTAAAAATAAGAACTAGACGATATTCCTAGATGGGCAGGCATTGAGATTAGATTAAATAAAGGGTTCAGTTCAAAATTCCCTGTAGATCAATATACTTCTGAGGAAGGTCAGAGGGCACAATGGCCAAAATGTAACAACAATAGAGATTAGATGACAATAGTCTGAATGTAAATAACGATAACTACTCATCCCAGAAATTATTGAATGTGATAGACCAATGAAGACAATCAAAAAAAAAAACTCCATTAAAAAAATTGTCAGACATGTCAAACCATCTGACATTCCTATACAGCATAAAGGGTAGTGAAAAGAGACATGTCCTGTCAGGGGAAAAGATTCTTCATAACTGCTGGAGGAAACATCAGCTGGAACATGAAATATCCAAACAGACCTGGGTATTAACAAAATAACTCTTGAATCTGACAAAATACCTGAATAAGTCATACAATGATGAATTTCAAAAGGTCAAAGCTCACCACCATACGTAACATTTGCTCTTGCTGAACTACAGGGGGGGGCTTTCTTACTGATCTTCTTTCATCTATGTGAGGTTAACATTAATTGGCAGTTGAGTTCCTCTGAAGTAGCAGTGTTAAACTAAAGTCTCAAACTTTCCAGCACTATCAGGTGAGTTCCATACTTAGACATGATAACTCCAGTGGATAAGATGGCCTTGAAGATACCAAAGGCCCAGGCAGATGAGCTAAGATGGCATAGTTGATAAAACTAAGAGAAATTTTGAGTCTTAGTTGCAATGTACTTTTGTGTGGCCTGTAGAATTCAATTATTTGGAAGTTGTATTTCAAGGAAATAGTCTTTTTGTCATGATAGTATCTTGTCTCGTCCTTAATTCCACAGAATAATTCAGATAGTAATACATCTGTGAATCTTGAAGGATGCTAGATCTCTTCCAATTTTGGTTAACCAAGGATAGGCTCTAATCTTCAGTAAAGATAAAGGACTTTCTCTATTCCTAACATTGAACAGATTTTTCATAAGCATTTTTTTACTTTGATAAAAAAACATTAATTCTATTTGTAATTTGTTTTATATATGGTAGAAGTCTTATTCAGAATACATTAAATGATCTCAAATTTTTTATCTTCTATCTGTAATTAATTTCTTCTAAGCTGGACGTCAAAAAAATCTATTCTAATCTCTATCCTTGATGAAGTGGAAGTCAGGATAACCTAATTAGTTTTATCTTATAATTGTGCTTGTTCCTTCCTTAGTTACTTGGTTCATCTGTCCGTTACACTCTTCAGTACTCTCACTGGTGGTGATTTTCAAAGAAACACCCTCACCATCTCACTCTTGCCGTCAACAAATGCCAGTGATTTTTCAAAGAAACACTCTCATGCAGGATGCCAATAACAACCCATTTTTATCAATTTTTTTTTCTTTGTGTTTTGTATATATATTGTATTTCTTTTGAGTATGTACCTCCACCTTTTCACTGAAAAACAGCATAACATGATGGAAAAGGCCCCAAACTTAATAAAAACAAATTTTTATCATCAAATTGTTTGTTTTTAGTAAGAGGAAAGATCAAAGTATTTTTTTATTTTATTAAATTTTAATCCTTTCTAGCACGTTTGAAATTTTGGTGAAATTTTGTTTGTTTTAAGTCGGCAACCCAGGTCATATTTACATTTGTGTTTTTGCACCTATTTTTCAGGTGAAAAACATTCATTTGGAAATTCTTGCAGAAATCAAATAATTGTTGGACTTTAATTCAACTTTCAGGACTTATTCGGAAATGAATAAAATTATTTTGCAATTTTTGTTTTTCAGAAAATTGTAGTAAACCAAACTTTTTTTTTTTTTTTCACATATATTACAACCTACTTGCTTAATTTCATGAAATTTTGATAAATTAAATTGGCCTCAGAAAACTGATGGTCACCTCTAAATGACATTATCGTTAAAAGGTCATGTGTTTTTAAGGGTTGTCTTCCCCTTTCTGGGAAAACCCACTAAACTTTTTGGGATTGCAATTCTTTCATTTCTGTTTCATAGTGTTTCAACCGGCTTTGAAAATTTGTTCATCAGTGAAAAGCATTAAATATATAGAGGGACTGTGATACTACCCTCACTGCCATGTTTAAACTGAATGAGCATGATGATGATGCAAGGAACCACTTGTACCCTGACATCCTGCTGCATTGTGTGTTTAATAAGTGCACTAGAACATGGACACCAAGGTAAAGGAATACTAATATCATTAGTTGAATGCAGACAGTAAGCCCTGCATGTTTCAGGTGCCGTGAGCTTCCAGGATTTGCACACTGTAGAAGGAGAAACTTTGCCAACATTTAATGCAGTATGCCTGAGATATGGTCTTCTCTCAAATGATGACCCAGAAGCTGCTGCCTGTCAGATGCCCTTACATTTGAATGTTATGTTTGTTGCTCTGTGCAAGAACCCTGCAAATGCTCTTCACCTGTGGAGCACTCACAAGGAATCCATGATTGAAGATTTCTTGCACCAAGGGTTTTAATGCAGACTATGCCAAAAGCATGACACTGCACTCAATTGATGCAATTCTGATAGAGAATAGCATTGTTTAGCAATTGGACTGCCTGAACCTATGGGAGTACTGCTGTTAGACCATTATGAAGACCTCGATCACTCAGGCATTGCAACATTTACTGATATAGGATCAGGTTTATTTTATAGCTTTTTTTGTTGTGTAGTTTCTGATAGTTTTAATTTCAGTTAAAAAAGAAAAAGAAAAAAGATATACCCTTAGAAGAGAAAAAATATATTAAGTTACTGAATGATGGAAGAACATCGGAAATTTTGAAAAGACCAAAGTACAATCAAAAAAGAAAGTGAAAACAGCAAGATAAAAAAAAAAAAAACAAACAAAAAAAACTTGCTTTAAAAATGTCTAAAGATTGGCTACAGACATGAGAACAACCAAACTACTACAGTTAAACATCATGATGAGAAATCTGTAAGTCAAGCAAAGGAATACCAGTAATTTAATATTTTTTGGGATGAAACTGATGGCTGGGCTACAGTTTGAGACTTATCATAATAGCTGAATAAATTTAATTAGAAAGCATGGAAAACAAGATTAATGTTTGGGAGTAATACTGTAGGTAGAAAAATTACAGGACCCATCAAAGTTGCTGATGGTATTCAGATAAATGCAGAGAATTATTGCAAGTTCTTCAACAAGACATTCTTTGAGTGATCACAAATAAGAAGCATTAAGCTAAATAGTCTATTCATGCAAGACAATGCTCCATCATTGGAAAGCTATTTCCCACGTTGTCAAACAAGGTTGCAAAGACAAAATTAATAGAATGGAATGGGTCCCAGTTTTATAAGGCCCCACTTTGTCTTACTTCTTTACACTTAGACTAAAATACAAAACCTAACTTAAAATGATAACTTAAAAAAATCTGTAGCTACTAATGCCCTTTTTACCTTATGAAAAGCTCCCATTCACCAAACCCTTTAGATTTCATAATAATAGAATGGAACTTTCTAGAAGTCTCTAGAAACTTCTACTAGGTTCTAGAGGGTACAAAAAAAAAAAATTATAAACAGGAGTTCGTACCAACTAGCCAGTTTGGCTCCTGAACCCACAGCCACAACTACTGAGGTCGTCTCCAGTTCTTTTGATTCATGAACAAAGCTTCGACTGAAAGAATCTAAGTTCCGACAGTCCACAAAAAGAAAAGGCTATTGGTAAATACTTCACCTTTTTATTCCTTGATATTATTGACCAAACTCCTTTATTTTATATATATGTGAATATCTAACTATTTTTCTAAGAAGAAAATAATAATATTCTTTGACTAGCAATGAATTCTCACCCGTCACCTTAATCTCAACTGTATAAGGAATTCCTCTCCCACTCCCTCATATAGCTACACGTTAAGCCAACTACTTTCTGGGCTTTCATATGCTTATTAACTGTTAGCATTTCTCAACATATATTGTTTAAACCTCAGCCCGACTGTTTACAAAAATTATTGTATTATATGTTAAATAAAACCCACTTTTCATTATTACATGTAATCTTCAACTTTAATTTCTAAGAATCTGTTTCATCTTATTTTGTGTTGCGCCAGACGTAACACCAGCCTCTCTAAATATCAATCCAATAGAAAACTTGTATTACATCATTAAAATATATATATATATATATATATATGAGGATCAAACATAATATTCATATAAAGATCTGCTGCAAGTAATGTTAAAATCAAAACAATAGAAAAGTTAAAATCAATGAAAGAGACAGCTGAAAGATAAAATGTTAAGGAGCCCATATTAACATATAAAATAATTTATTCAATTATATGAGATATTGTTTTGATCAGACATCTTTCCTTATGGTATACATATTTTGAATTTATTTATAAATAAATATTTATTATACTTAGTTTGTATAACACCTAATACACCCAAAACAAGTTATCAATATTCTTAATAAGGATGGATGATATAAATTGGAACTCAATTTCCATGTACTTCTTCAACTAACTTAAATGTTTCTCTGTGTGATGTTTGTTTAAAAGCAGTATTTTGGTTGCTTTTGACTTTCCTTAGCAAATGTTCTTGACATTCTAAATTTTCTGCAAAATAAATTCTTCTGATTGATCAATCTGCTTTTCTTGTTTTTATATCTTGTCCAAGTCTTCAATTTCTTCTTTTGAAAATTCTCCAACATTTTTTGCAATTTCCAATGTTATATTCCTATCATTTAATAACTTTGGAATATTTTTCTAATGACCCATGGTAATTTTTATGCAACTGAAATTTAAAACAAATATCACTATAGATGTTTGTAATATTACCAGCATTCCGGTTTCTACTTACACAGAATATTGTTAGTATTCCTTACAAAAATTTTATTTATAAACTGAAATTAACAAGGTATATTTATATGAAAAATATATCCTGAAATGTTTAACAACATTTTCCAATTTTATTGCAAGAACATTGACTTGCATAATAAAATGTGACATCATTCAAGTTTGGCATATTTTAATTGAAGAGAAACAATATTTCTTGTATAGAAAAATCAAAAAGTTATGAAATTTAACAAGCCAAATCATTACAAATATGTAAATTTTGCAGTAATTTGGATAAATTCAAAGAAAATGAAACTATTCAGTTTACATGGGCAGAAGTATTTTTTCATGACATGATAAAAAGGCCCAACTTTTAATTTGAAAAATAAACAAATTTTAAAAGATATGAGAAAAATTTCTTTATTAACATTAACATCCTTAGGAAATATTACAGTAATTGTGAATCAATATCAGCATTTAATTAACAGTTTTTGAAAATAACATTTTATATTCTGCCAGTGAATAAAAAAAAAAAAAAAATGTTCTTTCATGATGAAAACAAATAATAGCATTTTGAGGGCATCAAATGCTAACCTTAAAAAAATAAAAGATTTTACACAAAAAGTGGGGGGAAAAAAATTAAATGTAAAATTTCATACATCTTTAGTGCAACTTAAAAAAAAAAACATACCATTTAATAATACTCTCTGATAAATTTGTACTATTCAATAACCTGGTAAGTAATATTTTTTTTTACAGGTATTTATTGAAAAATAATTTGTTGCACCATAATTTTATATTCTGATTGTAGTGGACAAACCAATTATAATACAAAGAAAAAAAATGATTATTACTTTACGATACTAATTCTCTCATATTTTACCATATATGCTATTGATAAAAAAAAATGCTACTAGAGAAATATAACAAGCACTGTATTTTCTATGATTTAATATATTTCTTTATTCATCCAGTGCATCAGTTGCTATTTTGATGTGAAAAGTATTCAAAAATTGATCTGAAATACAGTTTACAAATAGAATTTCAATTATAGACATATTTCTTTCTATATATTTTTCAAAGAATATAGCAGTGTGTGTCAACAGAACAGTGTTTGATAAAACAAGTTATCAAATTTATTTATGCTAATCTTTTATGACTATGCAAATTTGTGGTTAATAGAATTTTGACTGGAATGCAGCTTAACTGTACAATCTTTTGAGCATTTTGAATAAAAAAAAATGAAAATATCTCATACAATACTATCTAAAAGTGAAAATTCCTACAAAGTAGTTACATTAAATTATTGTTTAACAATTTAACTAGTGATATTGAAATGGTTTCATTTTGAATGTTTTAAATCAATGTCAATTTTTTTGTGAATAAAAAAAATCCACAGAAAACTAAAATGGAACTCATTTAAATAAGTGTATAGTTATTTTAATAGATATCTTTATATGTAAGTCATCAATATAAAAAAAAATATTAAAGCTTTTAAATGGACTATTATATTTTAATTGAAATTAATAGTACAGAGCTAAAAAAAAAAAAAAAAAAAAAAAAAGAAAGTTATCTTGAGTAAATTTATAAAATTTTATTAGAAATTTAATTACCAAGAAAGGTTTCATAATTTATAAACTGTTTATCAATTCTTGTAAGATAAAAGTTAATAAATTCTAACTTAAACTATTGATAACCAGCATAGTAGATGTCCATTTAAACAGTCTCTTGAAAGTGGCTTTCAGATGATAAATACTGTGTTGCTGCCATATAGTTAATCAGTTTTAAATTTAGCCTGTGTCAACCGAGGAGAATCTACAAAAACTTCACCAAACATGTAGATTGCCAGACTTGATATTACACAGAAACCTCCCCAGAACAAAATGTATAGTACTTGTTCAGTTGCATGTTCTGAAATAAAAAAAATAAATAAAAAAATGAAAAGGTAAGGAAATTATAAAATTAAGTAAATGTTCAACATAAAACATGTCAAAAATATGTTTGGGAATTATTATATTTCAACTAGTAATTCTTTAGACTATTTACATTATTCAGACTATTGTCCTCATTTTATCATGTTTATCACAATGTTTCGGCCGTTGTACGCTCCGGCCTTCTTCAGGTGGTTAGAATGTCAAACTGAACCCTTTATTTTGCTCACTGGAGTAGACTGTTCTAGTTCCACGTGCCATGTTTAATGGATGTCAGTTACCTCCTGTTAATTCCCCTCTGAAAGTTCTCCACTGCCTTAAGCAGGTATTGAACTCACACTTTTTGGGTCCAGTCACTGGATCTAATTAATGCCTTTATCCATTGACACCCATTAGACATGGCATGTGGAACTAGAACAGTCTACCCCAGAGAGCGAAATAAAGAGTTCAGTTCAACATTCCAACCACCTGAAGAAGGCCGGAGCATACAACGGTCGAAACGTTGTGATAAACATGGCAACAAAGATGAGGACAATAGTCCGAATAATGTAAATAGCGTACATAATACCTCATCTCAGAAATATAGACAGATAGTAATTCTTTCATCCTAATTTCATTTGCTTATCATCGCAACTTTTGTTATTTTTATAGATACCATTACACTTCAGTTTGTAGGCAAACACAACTCTCCACAGATTGTTTTTCTTTATTATTTGTCCATTACCATGATTTATTAGGAAAGGCTGTGGAACAACTTCCCATAATTTAGAATTCAGTGTTTTCCTTCTAGACTGACTGCCAACCAAGACTACAAAGTCTAGTCTACACTGCAATGTGACCCATAGCTGGTGGGAAGAAAAAATAGATTCATGTCTTTCCCATAGGCATTAGTGTAGAATGAATGCAACAAAGTCAGTCGAAACTTAAGTTGGCTTGCTAATAAGTTGCACCAACCATGCTAATAAGTTGCACATCCATCCTCACAATTACTCATACTAAGTAAGCTACTGAAATTAAAATGAAAGAAATGCTTCATCTAGTAAAAATTAATGATATAAAGACATGGTCTGTTAAACTACAAAAATATTAATATATTCTTCATTGACATTTAAGATCAAATCAATGTTAGCTTTTGACAGTGAAATAAAATTTAAAAATTTAATATTAATTTTTCCAAAAATCAGTCCGGAGAAAAAAAATAATTATTAAAGAGCAGTCAATCCCATTTTTTACAGAATGGAATTTAAATTGCCAAGTTTTAATTGTTTTTTTTAAAGAAGGAAATGTAAAATACAGAAAATTTTAACTCTTCCACAGCTTAAGTCAGAAATTATTTAAATTTTATTACAGGGAATAATGTACAGCACCTTTCAAAAATGATAAACTTAAAGTTATTAAAAATATTTTTTGTAATAGAGATCACATTAATTACATTTTAGACTTGATTACTGATATCACATAAAATTGTGAGAGTGTGATTTTAAAATTTAATCATTGTGTATTGTAAAAACAACTATTTCTAGAGACAATTACATTCACAGCATTACAATTTAGTTGACAACAAATTGAATTAGTTTATACTCACACAATGACTCTAAATCAAAACACTTTATTCACAAACCCTATGAAATTGGATCAAACATTGTGAATCATTTTCTATTCTGTGTGTTGGTCGCTGGAGGCAATTAGCAGCCATTTCTCCTGTACCTACAATTTCGGACATCAATTTTTAAGCTAATTTAATTTTTACACTGATGAGAGAGAATGAACATTCCCCTTTGATTCGGCATTCCAACCATCTGAAGAAGGCTAGAGTGTACAACAGCTGAAATGTTGTAATAAATATGGCGACAAAGATGAGGACAATAGTCTGAATAATGTAAATAGTGTACCACAAACAAGTGTTTTAACTTCCTCAACATCATTTGCATAGTTGATTGTAATTGAATTACAGTAAATGAGCTTTTATAGAGATTAATACAGGCATAGATTTAAAAATAATGGATGTATCAACAGAACTTGGACCTCATATTAATACATTGTAGGTCTTCCTTGTGTATTAACTTACATTTGTACTCTCACATATGTATGTTTATGCAGATGGTAAATACCATCCTGCAATACATTATTCTAGGCCTCCTGCACCGGTTGATGCAATACATCAAGAGAGATGCACAATGGTGTAGTGATATAAGAGGAAGATTGCCTTCATGTATTTATGCCTATAGTCTTGCTGCAAATAAAGGATTCTCAACAGTTCACATTAAGATTTCTGGAGGTCACATTTGCTCTGATATCAACTGTAGATGCCATGTATAGGAATATTTATTTGACTACTGTTGCCAGTGTCTGAAGTGCCACAGATAAGCCAGAACTGATATGCACAGCAGTTCTGCGAAATGACTATACAAACTTTCAAATGTGCTCCACCCCAGATCTCAGCCATTTCAAATGGGTTGAATTGAACAAAAAAGAGTACATGAGCATTTCTACAGCATGACTCCTGCTCTTTTGCAACACTTTAGATCAGCAGACATCACAATCTAAAGCTTAGACAGCACATTGGTGCAAATGTTTCTGCATCAGAAGATGGCCCAAGACCAAAGATTTTATCAGAATATCTACTATTCACTTGTATGTAAATACTGTACCCCAGGTCAAGAATCAGCATTGTCCTTCAGAATGTTGAAATTTTATTCTCTGTCACTGTATGTAAAAGTGAATAAAGCAAGAGAAAGAAAAATGCTGCTTGACAATAATCTAGAATCATATAAAATTAAATTTGCTTTAAGAGTATGCAATATTTTGTTTTTAGAAACTAGATGCAAAATTATACATAATTTATAACAAAAAACTTACCATCAGGAAGTAGAATACAAATCATACACATTGCAAGAGAGACAAAAAAGACAGCTGGAAGCTGGAAAAAAAAGCAAGAATATTTGTATTAGTAAATTGTGCTGATTGACTTAAAATCTACAATACATATTGAATAATGCTTTTTATTTTTAAATCTGAGCACATATCTTAATTTATATTGAAGTAATTCTGGATATAATAGTTTATTATTTTTGTAATTTCACAGATTAACAATTTTGTGTTTTTTCTCACAATTCATGTAGGAGACAAATAAAATTTTGCCAGTCTTTGAGATCAACTAAGAGATCAGATTTCTTTATCAGGTTTTTAGTATGTTAAGTGAAAAAAAAAAAAAAAAAAAAAAAATTGAAATTTCATTTCTTTTATCAGATTGCAAATATGCATATGACTTGATAAAACTAAGTGGATGGGTTTTAACAATATTGATACATCTGAGTAGTTACTAATATGTCTACTTGAGTGTAGACCAAAAGGATACTTTCATAGCTATATATATATATATATATATATATATATATATATATATATTATATATATATATATATATATATATATATAAATGAATAAAGAATCCTTAAAAATCCTTTATGTGGTAATAATTTATTTCATGTGCTATTGCCCAATCATTCAGACCAAAAATACATTGAGAAATAGAGTTTAATTCATCCAGATACAAAAAAGAAAAACAAAAGAAAAAAAAAGGGAAAAAAAAGAAAAAAAGGGAAAAAAAAGAAAAAGGGGAAAAAAAAAAAAGGGAAAAAGAAAAAAAGGGAAAAAAAAAAAAAGAAAAAAAGGGAAAAAAAAAAGAAAAAAGGGGAAAAAGAAAAGAAAAAAGGGGAAAAAGAAAAGAAAAAAGGGGAAAAAAAAAAGAAAAAGAAGAAGGAAAAAGTGAGATAGGAATAAGTTTTAATATTAAAAGGGAGAAAGAAATAAAAGATGGAGAGAAAGACAGATTTCAATGTAAGGTTTACTGGGGGAAGAGAAAGGGAGATAAATATAGGGAGTGGAGAGAGGGTGAGATCTTAGACTGACCCAGAATAGGTTTTATTTCTGGGACTTGACAAAAGAACAGGGTGGGGGAAGTTATATTGAAAATGTTTAATCATTTCAACCAGCGAAATCTCCATATCAATTTTGTCACAATTACAAACTGATAAAAATAATAATAATATTAATAATAATAATATTAATAAAAAAAAATATAAAAATCATTCAAATATAAATAAAAGTAATATTTGACATCAATATAATGAAATAACAAACTTAAAGTAATTTAAATAAAAAATTTTCCTTTAAAAAAATTTGCATAAATAATATTAATTAAAATAATTTAGTATTAATAAAGGACTAATTTAAGTAATTAAGATCTAAAATATGTAAAGATAAAAACATATCCATATACAGAGACACACACACATATACACAGACAAAACATACAAGTAGATACATACACACGTACATACTTAACCGCATATACATACACACATATAAATGTTGGTAATAAAAAAATTTTAATAATAATAAAAATAATGATAGATATAATAAAAATAATAAAAAATAAAGACTATAATAATAATAATAAAAATGATGATGATGATGATAATAATCTTATAGATGAATGAAAAAAATTAATTTATAATTTAAATTTGTAACCTTTGTGGGCAAGAAAAAATAATGATCACATACAAAAAAAAATCGTAAATACATGGTGTATACATATTAAATTTTGGTAGGATTTTTACTGTTGCAGTTTATACTCATAAGTGGTGAACTTAGCAAATAACTGCATGTCTAGTAAGAGAGGATTTGATGATGATAGTTTAATGGAGAATATATACGTGGCAAAACACAAACACTAGTAAAAGATTGGGGATTCAAAAGCTTTTTATAAAAATTTGTTATTTATTGCATTTGATCATTCCATTACAAGTGCTTTTAAAAATATCTACAAAATAATTTAATCAAGTTTTTTTCAGCTTAAAGTAAAATGAAAATATGCAACAAAGTTTAATGTTCTTATTCAGAACATTGAATTTTGTTGCATATAATATGCATATAAACACTTGATGTTTTTTTGTTCTATAACAATAGATTTTTTTTTAAATATTTTACATTGTGCAAACCTACTTACGCACGAACATATACATACAAACACGAAATCACATGTACAATGCCAAACGATCATTGGCTAATAAATCACTAATACATTTTCTACAGGCAATTTACAAATCGCAGTAATGCGACAATTTTGGAGTCCCTTTATTTTTTAAGGAGTAATTTTTTGGAGAAGTGGCTCGCAGAAGCTTCCTTATGTCTCCCCAGATCATTTGCACGTGAAGAATAATTTTTCCCGCGCAATGAATCGGAGCCTATAGTCGCTTATTTAAGCCAAGATTTTTCTCATCTCAATTAGTGAGACCTCAACTGCTAAACAAATCAACGACAGTCGGAACTCCAGTTCTAACCATGCGCCAACCTTCTCACTCACACGCACACCAACATGGTGATGATAATTTGTGCACATTCACTAAAAACTTCTTTTGACACAATACTTTTCAACAGTAATATCACAAGAACAATCATATCATGAAACACTCATGAACATTTATCCAGTGAACTTTAAACCAAATAATTATCTCTCACTGAACTCTTAAATTGCAATCGAAGGGAGGCAAATCTGGATTAATTCAACCTTCCTTACTCAAATGCATGTTTTCTTTCACATTGTTGTTTGATATTGTACATCTTGTTAATATACATATATTTTATGTGCAACAATGTCTTGTGGTTATTCGTCTTGCGTGAGTCCTGTTTTCTTATCAAAGTTAAATTAATGTGGAAGTCCCCCCCACAACATCAAGCTTTAATGCTCATATTTGCATATTTGTGCAATATTATTTTCATTACAGTTAATAAGCAAGCAATTCTATTGACTTAAAAAAAAAAAAATAAACATGATCTTTGTCAGCTGTCATCGTGTCAGAAATTATTAGTTAGGAAAAAAATGAAAGCAGATGTTTTATATTCAAAGAAAAGCATTATATTCACTAAAATGTATTAGATAATAAATTTGACCTTGAAAATTGGAACTGACTACTTACACAATTACTTTCATTACATGTTCATAGAGTTTACCTTTTAAACACTTATATTAAATAATTAGTGTTCTAAATCAATTTCATATATTACATGCTAAATAATCTGCTAATATCCATTTACTTCAAATATATCATATCATTTTAAAAGTGCTATGCATTAAGTTTAGGATATTTTCATTAAGGTGTGTTTGTATTTACTAATTGAGTTTGACATGAATAGACTAATTCTTGTGTAGTTGTATAGGAAAATACTGTACTTGTTTACTTGGCTTGTTTTATGCAATTTGAGTAGAAAAGACCTCCAAAAGATCAGTTCCAAAATTAAAAACATAGTGACAATTCTATACAAATGCTTTTTTTTAAGACTATTAAAAGTTACTTTAGTGTACTGTGATTGGAAAGTATCATTGTAAGCTGGGCTTAGAGGGAAGGAAGATAGTTTTAGGTAGTATTGGAGAGTGAGCGTTTTTTATGTCTTAGTCTTAGAGATGGTTTGTTTGCTTCTGTATACAATTTTTCAACAGGAGAGGTGTTAAATACTCCAAGGGTTAATTTAAGACCTTGGTGTCAGCTAGATGGATACAAGTACTGAAAAAACTTATGGTTCCACAGATACAGCTGCAACAACTGTATCCTCTGGTAGTTTGCAATGTAAAAGAGATGATGTGGATAATGCATCTGCTTGGCCGATGTTGCTTGACTAATATTTGATGGAGAAATCATACTCCAAAAGCATAGTGGCCCATCTTTGTAGATGGTTAACTGTGTAGACTAGGATGCCTTTTTCTGAACCAAAAATGCTAACAGGCCTGTAGTCTGATCAGGGTGAAGCGACGTCCATATAGCATTTTATGGAAATTTTTTTTTTTCATGGCAAAGACAATTGCCAAGGCTTCTTTTTCAATTTAGCTGTAATTGTGCTCTGTGGGTGTAAGTGTTCTGGATGTGTGTGCAATTGCTTTTTCGTTTCCATCCGGAAAGATGTGTGAAATCAAAAGCTCCATTGCCATAATCTGAAGCATCAGAAACAACAATATTCAGGGATGGGTTGTAATGTGGTAGCAGTAGTTCTGAACTCGGAACAGATATAATGCAGTCAAATGCCAATTTGCATTCAGGTGACCAGTTCCATTAAGTATCTTTGTTTAAGGGACCACATACCCAGTGCATTTCTGGTAAAAATGCACTGTAGTGTCTTATGAAACCTAGAAAGGAATGTAGCATTTGATCATTCGTTGGTCCTGTCATATGTGTTATAACACGTATATTTTTTTGATCTGGTCTCCGACCATTTTTGTCAAAAATGAATTTGAGATATCAATGTTTAGAAGAATGCACATTTGTTTGGCCATTTGTCTGTATCCACCACCAATTCCAGAAGACTTGTTTACAAAACTCTATGGTGGAACTTGCTTTTCAAAAATTGACGCTGCAAATGTTTACCTACAAATGGAAGTTGATGAGGAGTCCAAGAATCTTCTCACTGCCAACACCCAAAGGGTTTATATTAATTTAATTGTCTTCCTTTTGGGATCAAGACAGGTCCAACAGTATTCCAACAATTCTTTTCTTAACTGTTCTGATCAAGGGGCATAACTTGGTTTCCATCTAGGGAGCGAGTTAGCTCCCTTGTTATGACGGCCGTCTTAACACATTTATATATGAGCATTGTTTCATTAATTCTTTTACAACAAATTATATATAAAAAATTTACAAAATAAAATTTAAATGTTAAAATATTTAAATATTCCAACAATAGTTTATTTGGTAAGTTCTGTAAAATTGTGCGAAAATAAACAATAGAAGAAAGTTATTGAAATCCTGATACTTACTGCATAGAACTTCCAATCCCGATCTGTTATTAATGGAGATGGTCTAGTTATACCTTCTTGTTCTTCAACTATATAATTACCAAGTAATAAGTCAACGGAATCCTTTAAAAAGTAGCAAAAATAATTGACATATTAATAGTAGCAATGATTAAAAAGATTTTTCATTTATAGCATAACTAAAAGTATTCACGACAGCTTCCAGAAATAAATTGTATAACCATTTCTCAGTATTGACCCCCCAGCCTCCTCAGTGTTATAAGCAAACTTTTTGAAGCTATAATCATGAAGGTTATTGATCACCTCAATAAGGACAACCTTTTGGGCAACAAGCAGTACAGATTTGGATCAGCTTGGTCCACTGCAGATATCCTGTCATTACTCACTGAATCAGCGAGACCCTAGACAATTAATACATCTCAAGGACTATTGCATTAGATATTTCAATGGCCTTTGACAAGGAATATGATAGAGGGTTGCTGAACAAACTCTCATTATGGAATCACTGGAAGAGTCTTCTTAATTATCAAGACCTCCCTAACAGGTAAGAGTTCCTTAAGGTAGTTGTTAATGGCCAGTCTTCTAAGGCCCAAGTGATCAATGCAGGCATCCTCAATGTCATCAGTTCCCAACTCGGTAGTTATGCAAATGACACTACCATTTACTCTTGTCTCAATAAGAAATCTATCAAGTGTGACAAAGTAAACATGGTAGCTGCTCTTGAAAATGACATCCAATCAGTGGCTAACTGAGGCAGGAAATGGCTTGTAAATTTTAATGCCTCAAAAATAAAACTGCTTTCATTTAGCCACTATAGAAAAACTTTTCTACCTGCCAACAGCATGGCTGATGTTAGACTCCAGGAGAGCAACAATACAGAAAATATATCAGTCAAAATATTGTGATAAAAGCATATTGCTTACATTTTTTTTTTTTTTTTTTTTTTTACAAAAACCATTATAAATCTAAACTGAAGAGAAATCATGACAAAAAAATTATAAATTGAAAAATCGCCACTATCAAATAAAAATCATTTAGTAAAAGAACAGATACCTGCCGATAACCATCCTTGAAGTTATTTTTGAAGTACCGAACTATAGAGTTTAGTCCGTCCATCAGCAAACCGTATCTTGTTCGCTTTCCAGTTCTTAGAAAAAAATAAATAAGAATTCCAAATTTGCATTTGCAAAAATCACAGGTAGAATAATTAAAAATATGAAGTCATGTTTATTGTCAGAAGCATTTCTTATTATTTTAAGGCAAGTTAAAACTCACTATTAATAAATTAACAATCATGCTGAACATTTTAATAATATATAACTTTCAATTTTTTTTTTTAATCTAGTCAGTTTGTAAGTTATGTTTGTGAAAAAGTTACTCTAATTGTTATTTAGAAGTTTAATAATGCTATTGATACAATAAGTAATAATTATTAGCTGGATATTTTATGCATAGCATAAAAAGTAGCTGCTTTGAGTAGGGAAGAAAATCAACTTTTGTTACATATATTTATTTACAGAATTTAGTTTTCTTTTCTGCTTTGGTGTAATTTTATAACAATTGTTTTGAAATATTGCATTTGTGATGACAAATTCTCTTGTGTGTTTAATGAATAAAATAACTACATGCATTTGTTTATGAAGACAGCATGGTATGAATCTGTTACGAGTTTATCAGGCTGCTGTTATGCAACAATAATAATAATAATAATAATCATATAAAAATATGATCCTAAAATAACAAATCACTATATAATGTAAAACAGTTGCATAACAAGTGCAAACTTTATCTTCTGATCATCAATAAAAGGAGAACAGTAAATTAACAGATTTTAAAAATAATCTCACACAGAAGTCCACAATCTTGATTAAAAAATTAAGAATTTATTTTTGTTGTGGTGAGTGTAAAACTTGTGAAATTTATGCTTTTCACAAGTGATTATGATTAATTCTAGCATAATTATTTTCATGTCTGAAACTACGACTTTAGCTTAAATTATATAAAAAGTGATGAAAACATGCATGTGCAATAAAACTTATTTTAAGAAAAAAAATCTAAAACATTTTACTCTTTTTCAAAATATTTTGGTATCTGAAAACAACATTCATGTTTAATACAAATGTACAACTATAAAATTGTGCTAATTTTTTTTAAAAGTATTTAAAAATATGTTTGTATTCAAATATCTACAAAATAAAAAATGGTAATCAATAATCACTGCATGTATATAATACAGAAATCACATAGTTTAAAATTATTTTTTTTTAATACTGTACATATATGCATAACTATGGAACAATATTCAATACACTATAATATGCTATTCCACAAGAAATATAAGTACTGCTAAAAATGAAGAAAAAAAATTAATTTTTTGTATATATTTTGTATATTATTGAAATTATATATATAAATATATATATTTTTTTTTTTGGAACAATAAAAAATATAAAAAAATTAAAATCTTCAGACACACTGGGTTGTATATTAATATTCCTTCATTTTTGTTATTATTTCATTTAGATTCATATATAGTATATTTCATTTAGATATATATATATATATATATATATATATATATATATATATACACACACACACATTTGTGCGTGGAATGTAGTTACTGCAGTTATACAAGTGATCATTTTTATAAAATTAAAAGAAAATAATAATGTACATTTTATGCATTTATTTTTAAATTAAGGTATATAATTAAATTTATTTAATTGAAAAATATTTTATCTGATATTTTAAATAATGACAGTGTTTAATTGCAAGGTTATAGGGCATTATTTAGGTAACATATTTGCTCACATCTATGTATTTGATACACATTTAGCAATAACATTATTATTATTATTTTTATTAATAATAAATGACATCTGTGCAGTTCAAGAATTTATTGCAGAAGAGGTATCATAAGGTTTTCAAAGCTAGAAGCTTTGAATTTGTGACTGTCAACTAATAAAATAATGCACTCATTTTTTTTTATTTAATGGTAAGGCATGTTTGGTTGGATATAATTTAATCAATCCTAATTCTACATAGAAAATTTTAATTAAAAAATGTTACCATCTTTAAATGTTTTAATTTAGTACATATTAAATTTTTTCAGCTAAGTGAAGAAAATTATTGGGTATGTACAAAAGTTTCCATTAAAAAAAATTTTGAACTGTGTAATTATTAGTCTCTATTTCTCACAAAAGAGGGAGTGGGAACTTTTACACACACCTAATACTAAATATATGTATATTAAAATACTTAGAATAAATCTTTAGAGAAGACAAAATGAATGAAATAGACAATTGCAAAATACTACTTATCAAGACAAGTAAACAAAAAGCAAAATGTGTAGTTACATGAAATTCAAAAATTTTAAAATATACTCTTGTCATAAAATTATATGTATAATTTTTTTTTCCTGTTGCATTCATGTCATGGTTTCCTTTTTTTTATCGTATTTTAAAGCTCTGCATTTCTTCTTTGGGGGTATTGGTTGATTTTTTTTATTACTTTTATGTATTTTCTATAGAGTATTGAAGCAAAGCTAAATAAATACAATGTTTGTGTTGGTATGCTCCATGCATTCAATTTCAGACATTGTGCTACCAAAGACACATGCAAAAATGCTTGGGGGCTGGAGTCAGTTTTTGCTTCTGTTCATCTGGTCTTGGGGATCAAGACAAGCCTTGTGGCTGTTGCCAAGTAATGACTCAACAATAAAAAATTTATGTTAATTATGAAAGCTCATTGAGAAGCAAACAATTGGATATTGGAGGCAGACTATAAAACAGAAGACATCTGAGAGAAATCAGCAAAATGTTTTAAGTGATGATCAGCAGCTTGATCAGGTGGTTACTGTTGATGAAAAGTGGCTTTTAAATTGAGGTTTTCTTTGGGTTGAAAAACCAGACCTTCATCCACAAAAGATCAATTCTGTTTGGCAGTGTAATCCATTACAGCCTCTTGATCAAACTATCATGACTCAGTCTACTTTCATGATTTAGTACTGATTTAGTAAATTTACATTATTTGGACTATTGTCCTCATCTTTGTCGCCATATTTATTATAATGTTTCGGCCATTGTACGCTCTGGCCTTCTTCATTGATAGCAAAATTTGAATCAAGCTATGATGATTTAAAATTTGAAGTTCAAAACAGAAATTTTTTGTTCTAACAAAATATTTAAATTGAAGATGAGCTAACAGCATTAGAAAATTTTGTCAGAAACATTTCGATAATGACTCTTGATTAAAGATTATGATTCTGGCTTATCAAATTTATAAACATTTGCATGTTCCACAATATAGAGTTTTGAAAATTTTTGCTGTTTTATTGTTCTCATTTTCTCTCCAAACTTATATTAATATGATGGAGTGTTCCCCAAAATTTTGAAAAACAAGACAAAATCAAACTAAATCTACTTAAAAACATTCTATGTGAATATAAAATAAAGAAATTGTGATAAGATTTTCAAACAAATTTTACTTATGATTTTACAATATATGGGAGATAAAAAAGGCACCAACATTGATGGAAGTTTATAACATATGCTCATAAAATTTACCTTGTGAAGTCAGTTTTCAGTGCTCCAGTTCCAGCATACTGTTTAGATATTGTATCTGCATTGTCAGCCCACACTGAAAAATAATCAGTACATGTGCAATCATTAAAATGCAATCAACATATACATTGGGTCAACAAGAATTAAAACACAGGAATAACAAACCTGAACTTAATGTTTTCATTTCAAAACAGTTATCTGGTAAATATAGCTGTATTAATTCATTATAAATTAGTTTATGGGAGTATAACTTCTATGAATAAACTATTATTTAATATTTCTCTAGTGGATCATTTTTTTACTATTTGCAAATAAATACTTTTAAAAATATCATTAAAAAAAAAGAAAAAAAAAACACGGGGGAAAAAAAAAAACATGGGAAAAAAAAAAAAAAAAGGGAAAAAAATCTTCATATTTCAGTCCTGGTTTTCACAAGACTGCATATAAAATATGCAAAATAAATTTCCATCATTAATTTCTAAATCACTGAGTATGCTCAATACCATTGTTATATGACAAAGAAACAGTAAATTAATAATAATAACAAAAGTATTTCAATACTATCTCAGCATATCATAATTTTAATAATTTATTTTTAATTTATTTTTATCATATTTTAATAATTTCTAATCAAATTCTTCATACACAAATTTCAATTGTGATACAAAATATTATTTAACTGCTATAATCAAATTAAATAAATTTTCAAGCGTGGGAAGATTATTCCAAGTATTCTGTCAAACTATCAAATAGCCTATGAAACCTGAAATAGGAAGTACATTTTTCTTGATAGCATATATCAGAAGAGGATAGCAAACAGAAAAGAAATCATGACAGATAATATGAATATTTTAATAGTACTATAAAAAAAAAAACAAAAAAAATAATCAATCAATTTTTAGATTTTCACTAAGCCAGGTTGGACTCAGTTCAGACATATAAAAATGTTTTCAGTTAATAAAATAATTTTTTTTTTACAATACAGTTTTCACTTAAATTCTATGACCAACTAAATTCAAGAAATCTTAAAAGCCAATTGAAATCCAGATATTTAAACTGTTAATAAAATATTTATTTTTCACAATTCTCCTAAGTAAACCATGCTTTATTGTATAGTTACAATCTTGCATATACAAGATGGATGCTCTTATGAATAAATTATCAATCCTGATTCATCTATGTGGTAAATTAAAATATTGCATTTGAATGAATTACAATCTTTCAAACTTTCTATAGTTTTTTTGATCAAGAATATATATCCATTTCAAATGTGACCAGTATGAATTTTACAAGTACCATATATAGTCACAGATAGGTCGCATCCATACTTTATGGCTTAATAACTGATCATTTACTGTTGACTCAGATAGGTCGCACTATAATCTGGGGAGTTACACAACCCTTTTTAAAAGTAAGAATTATCAGATATCTACCTTTTATTTCAAAACTTACAATTATTAACACACTTTTGCAGTTAAAATGCAGACGTTTTTTGTGCTAAATTCATGCCCTTTGTTATTTGTAAATAACACTTAAGAACACCTTTTAATGAAACAACCATTAAAGAAAATTATCTTATAAAGAATATATTTCATTTCTTTAAGTCATATTATCCAACATATTTTTGACAAAATATATATATTTTGCAGAATGATTCATGGGACTATTGAAGGAGTTTTTAGTTTAAAATTTGTGTTGAAATTGATTTTTTATTTTCTGCAGTTTTTCAGTAAATGCATTGATGTAGAAATAAAAATGAGGTATTGTTGAGTTCGTCATGATGTAAGTAAACTACATACATAGATACATACTTGAGTTTGAATGAAATCAGAGGAAAAAGTTTGATCGGCTTTACTGATTTTTTTACACTGAGAACCTATCTCTTACATTATACAATGTATGTGCCAAGTTTGGTCAAAATTGGTTGGATGGATCTTGTGTGAAAAGGTATCACACAGACAGACATCCTGTTTTATATATAGAGAGGACAGATAATAAAAAACAGTACTCATGCAAAAAATTAAAAATTAATGCTGTATACTAATATAAATAAAAATAAAACTGTCAGAAAAATAAGATAACATTTTTACTTACCATTTTTTAATATATCATTAAACATTGGGAAATCTTTTATTAATTGCCCAGGTTGCAAGATTTGAAGTTGCTAGAATAAAATTAATATGTTTAGTTATTAATTTTTGTACTTCATTAACAAAGTTTAGTATTATATAAAAAAAATTATGTAAGTAGTGTAAAGATTTAGCTGAAATGAAATAAACAAGAAATGATATTTCTCACTACAAAGGGTTACTAATAACAAACAAAAATAAAATAATTAAATGTTTAGCAAAGTTAAGAAAATAAAAAATTACATTTTCATAGATTGTTAGAACAGGTAATTGAGTACATAAAACCAAAATAAAAAATATAATTTATTTATAACCATTTGTTTCAACAGACATTAAAATACTATTTTTTATTTCGTATTTTAATCTATATTAAAGAAAATAGGCAAGTAATGCCTGTAGATCTAACATGTTTTTGTACACTTCAGCAATCAAAATAATTTGTTAAACATTAAAAAAAAAACAAAAAAAAACCCCAAAAAAACAATGTAAATTTAGTAGAAATTCATAATAATAATTTCCCTATTAACTTTAATAATTCTGGATGAATTTTCAAAATAATCATTAAAATTCAACAATTAACAGATTTCTGCAATTTTTTTTTAGATGTAATAAAATCTACAATATAAAAAAAAAATTTAAATGCAGTGAATACTGATAGTATCATGGAAACTTACATTTGCAAAATGGTTGGGTAGGGAATTAAAATATTTCTGATCCTAAATAACAGAATATTTTTCTAAAATAAATTAAATTTGAATTGTGTATGGGAGCATTATTTAAAGAAGGAATCATAATTTTTACTGGTTTCTCTGTTCATACTTCACTGATGATTCATGGAAAATCAGCCATGATCATTTTGTCTTGTACTTTTTAAAATAAATATAGATGTACGTTTAATTAATTTAGCTTCAAAAAAAGAAAAACAGTAAAGATTTCATGTTTATATAAAGAAGTGGTATGACTAAGTAACTTGATATTTAATAGACCCATTCATATGATTGTGGAAAAATGAGACAAAATGGAAAATCTTTTCTAATAGCAATTGTATTTCACCATCGTGTACTAGCTTAGCATCTTCAGATCAGAATGATGTAAGACAAAAGCATGTTTGTTTTTTGCTTTACAGCCATTAATGTTTGTTGGATTATAAATTAGCCTAAACTGAGTAAATCTTGGTGCTTTTGTTATAATCAATATTATGTATGAGTCTGGACTAAGTTTTACCATCAAGAATTGTGAGAGCAGCACACTTTCAATGCATTTTCTTCTGAGTAATCTTTTTCTCTCATGATTAGACTAGCATTATTAATTTGAAATTGTGACCAGATGTGTCACATTGAACTACAAGTGCATCCTAAGTGTTTTTATGCAGCATATCTCTAGAAGGCTCATATCATCTTTTTTTTTTTTAATTTCTAGATAATTTGCCAATGTATATCATTGGGCATTTTGTACAATCCATTTCCTATATTCATGCTTTTGTCCTGTTGTTGCTATTTTGTTTGGTATTAACTATATTTCTTATTGTTTTAGAAGTGGCATTGATGAATTTGAGATAAGTTATTTTGGATGGTGGCTGTTATGGAGTTGGTAGGTAGGATTAATCAGGGTTGTTGAGATTATTGATTTCTGTGGATTTTTCTATTTTTCTTCTGTGGATTCTTTGCATTTGGCATTATATAGGAAATAATAATTTGGGTATTGGAGGAGTTTGAAAGTGTTTTCAATGTATTTTTCTTGTTTGAGGAGAAATTGGAGGCTACAGATTCTAAGAGTTCTGAAGTAGATTCCTATTATTACTGATGGGAGTAGAGGTTATTCTTATTTGTGGATTTTTAATAGACCTTTATTTGTTTGGCATTATGTGTGTGTATTAACATGACATTAAGAAATAGTAATGTATGGTTTGATTCTGTTTTGTTAGTGAAATTGATGACTTGTTTTCATGAATGCAGTCCAGAATAAATGTTTTTTTCTATTTCTGTAAGAAAAAAAAGAAGCTTTTCTATTTGTTTCAGATACTATTCTACATTCTACTAACACACATCCTGGTGATACAAACCTATATTTAATCAAACTGACTCTAGTTTTGACAAGATGTTATTTTATCAAATTTTCAACTCCAATATTTCTTGCTTTATCAAAAGTTATTTTTTCATTTGCCCCAAACTCTTCTGCAGTGGATTTAAGGTATTTGTGAACATATCCAGGGAATATATGGTTTGATGTCCTTAGTATTTTGTGTGTAACACGTATACATAAATTAAATCATTATAAATGATTCAGTATTTAATTGTATTTAAATATGTACTAGTTGTATAAATACAAGTTTTACAGAAATGAAAATAATTTGTTCAGATCAATGAGAAACCTTGAAGCTGCTGAAAAGTTCTTGGCCCAACACACTTCCCTAAATTTGACCATATTGTTAAATAGATGCAACACTTTTATGAAATAAATGAACAGTAGGGCAGTATTAATTTAAAAAAGTGGATTTGTTGAAGCATATTCTCACTGGGAAGATTGCAACAATCTGTACCCATTCCTTCACATCAATGAAATATGGCACAAGGTTGAGTTTAAAATGTAAATCTCATTCACACATGGGATTAGTAAAAAAAAAACAAAAAAAAAAAAAAACACTCAGTCACCCTCAGAACATTCCTATTGGGATGCTTCAGGCCTCAGGAATTGACCCCTACCCTCTCCTTGTTAGTGCAATAGGATAGGTGCTTGCTGAGGAATTATTTACATAGCTTTTAAAAAGTCTGATTAAAAGCCATGGAAGTTTATGCATTACAATTTGCTAATAAGCGAAAAGACAAAGTATAGCTAGCTTTCTGTATAATGTGGAGCATACTATATTAAATAGATAAAATAAAATGATGTTTATAGTACTTCAACAATCAATTACATGTATTATAAATAAAACTTTATAGGTCATTAATGACTGTGAAGTATTTTATAAATTAATATTAAAATGTAAACTTTTAATTTATAAAATGAGATTTTTAGATTCTGTACCAAATAATTATATGGCTTCTATTATCTTGTTGACTTTGGTTATTTAATATGTTGGTTTGGTTTCAATTGAAATATAATCCAGAAGTTTGTATTTCAGCATTAATTTAGATTTGGTCAATAAATATATAAAATTGCATATAATTATTCATTCTTCATTAAAGTATTTTGTACTATATATTCTAAAATTACCAATGAGTACACAACAAAGAAACAGAGAATAGAAAACAGTAGCAAATAAAAAGGAGGAAAAGTATTATTAGAAAGTATTAAAAGGTAATAAAGAAAAAAAAAGGTAGAAGATAAAAAATATTAAAATATAAAAATAAGATAGAAAATGCATTAAAATATCAGATTAAAAAAAACAAAACAAAGAGAGTGTTAACATTTTTTTAAAATTCTTTTTCCCTGAAAAATTACTTTTAACTGCTACTTTGAATTTGACTAAAATATATCAACATTTGCAGTATGGTCAATACTGCAAATGTTGATATATATTAGTCAAATTCAATTTGCTATATGGAATTGTAGAAGGGGAAAAAAGAAATTTAAAACTTAGCATTCTTAATAGAAAACTAAACAGTATTTTCAGAGAACATGAAGCATTTTGTTTTCTCCAAAATAATGAAAATATAGGAGGAAGTGACAATGCAAAAAGTAAATCTAACTATATAGCCAAAACTGTAATTAAAAAACAAAAACAAAAAAAACTCACTTTACTCAATAATTTACTAGTAAAAGACATACACAATTAAAACTTTCTGGTATCAGCTGTTTTGGTATCTTAATAGTCTTACACCCCTACTGGGTTTCTTAGTAATAATGAAGAAAACAAATTTACTCACCAATAATTGGTCCTGTAAGATATCCTTAGCCAACATGCTCTGTACTACATTGGTCCTATCAAGGCAGTCCATACAATTAGTTCTAAAGACACCTTTCTGTTGGGATAATATATTATTATCCCAAAGAGACATGAAATAACTGAAAAAATTAAATTTAAATTAAAAAAATAAGAAACTTACTAAATATTTTCCTAAATAACTTAATGCATTGAATGATTATTTGGAGGAAACTATACATATTTATTCATTTTTTTTCACAATGTTACAGCTGGTCCAATTTTCAAAAATGATATTAATTTAAAACTATTCACTGGCTGCTGCATTCAACTAAAAAAACAAGAAAATTGACAATACAATAATAATAATAATAATTGAATGTTGATTGATTTTTTTTCACCTTATTGACTCTCTGGGTTATTTAAAGCCAAAACACATTTTGAATTGTAGAAAGTTGCTTATATTACCCAGTGTTCCCAAGCAGCCACTCATCTAAGTACTGACTGGGCATGATACTACTTATTTTGGTGTTCAAATGAGGACCACTATTTCCAGTGTGATTTGACTGTAGACCCCCAAATAACAGAATAGTGATTAGTATAAAAGCTCTTAGTACAATGTTTAGGATATCTTAGAAGTGTGTAAGAAAATTTGGTTTTGTTCAAAAAGTGTTGTTTGTGAAAAAAAAAAAAAAAAAAAAAAAAAAAGATGCTTTATTGATAAATTATAAATATATATTAACCATGTCTACTAACATTATTTTTATGTAATGCACAAGTTTAATTGTAGGACACCAAAAACAAATTTAAGATGAAGTTAATTTTTTTGCTAACATCAATGAAAGCTTTAAAGCTACCATTAAGAAGTTGATTGAATACTTGAAATCGTTTTTCCACTTTGAAAATGGAGAGATTGAAAATCTCCGACATGCACTATGTTGAGTCTAGTTTCAACCAGTTACACTTTTTTTTTTCAAAACGTCAATGCAATGATAAATTTTAATATAACTTTGAATATGTCTGAAAAGATCTTGACACTATGTTCAACAACACATACAAAAATGAAACAATGAAACTGATAGCTCTCCTCGGCTCTCATCAACAAGAGAGTTGTTATTCTTTCTCTGCCAGGCTTAGTTTCACCACTAAACTTGTTATTCTTTAACTATTGGTTTTGTTATTCTCTAAAACACAGAAAATGCCAATGTATATCTTGGGCCAGTATTCTTTTTTTCTTTATATAGTGAAGGATGCTATGAATATTCAGGTAAACATAGTGCTTTCTTCCTAGGAGTGTATTTTATTTTGTGTCAGTTACCAAACAAAGCAAAAACTTTCAGCATCTCTACTGATGCTGATTGGAAAGCCTGTGGTTTTCATTTGTTTTGTTACAATAGTAACTGTTTCCTCTAAATTTGACCACCCATGATCATAGAGGTGGTAGCATGGAGCTGATCTTTCTGCCTGGTACTCCTTCTTTGCAAGAGAATGTTCTCTTTTCTCCAAATGAATCCTCTTCTGAAATGTCATTAGTTGCACTTGTCAGGCTCTGAATCATCAGATTGTAAGATGTTGTCAGACGTACTTGATTCAAACTCAATCACTTCCTCCTTTTCCAATGTTGTAATACTGATTATTCACTGTCACACTTGTCCTCAATATGGGTTGAAGGTCATTCACATATAGCATCCTACTGACCAAAACTGAGTGTGAACTGTTAAGCTCAGTCACTTCTCCCATCCCAAATTTGCATAGTGGATAAAGGCATAGGTTAGATCCAGTGACAGAACCCAAAGAGTGTGAGTTCAATACCTGGTTAAGGCAGTGGAGAACTTGGAGAGAGGAATTAATAGGAGATAACTGATATCCATTAAACATGGCATGTGGAACTAGAACAGTCTACCCCAGTGAGCGAAATAAAGGGTTCAGTTCGACATTCAACCACCTGAAGAACGGCAGAAATGTTGTAATGAGTATAGCAGCAAAGATGAGGACAATAGTCTGAATAATGTAAATGGTGGCAATTCTTTTGATTCCTACCATGGCATCTTTTCATTATGAAATCCCCTGTTGGTGTGAGTGTGCAATAAAAATTGATGCTGGATACTCCTCGCTCATACTTTATCACATGAAGACATCTCTGTTTTACCCTGTTCATAGTGTTGGTTTTGTTTTTGATTAGGCTCAAATCTATGGTTAAATAATACTAAGTCCTCAAATATGTTGAACCATCATCTTATCAATGTTTTCTTGTGGCCCTCTTGTAACATTGTAGACACCCACTGAAGTGTTGTTCATCAAAATTGATGTATTAAGCATCATTCACTGGATGCAAGCAACAAGCATCCTTAAACAATGAAGCTGTTCACTTCCAGTAAGACTGCAGTGGACAACTTGCAGCAGCCAATTGAATTTGCCTGTCTACCTACAAATTGTTTTGTTCAGGATTTGTCCAATGTACCTTAGTGATGATATTTGTTATTATTTGCTTGTGAGGTGGGGGGGGGGGTGTCATTTACTTCTTCCTTACAGATGAATGTAACCACATCTGCTTGGCATTTTCTGAATACCATTGCCACATGAAACCTTTGAGTTTGCTCACACAAAGATGCTTCAGCAAGTGATGAAATCAAGAGGTCCTTGAAGATCACTTTTACAATGCCACCAAAATTTATTGTACTCCTTCCAGATTCAAACAGCCACCACTTAAGCATCATCTAATCTCTCCAGGTGTTTGCATGTTAATTAAAATTTTTCTGAATATGCTCTTGTACACAATACTGGCTTCATGCTTTCATTGATGAAAATGTCAATATATGCCATGGATGATTTCATTACATCATGGTAACAATAATTAATTTTATGCTACAAAACCAAATCAGCTAAGGTACTACAATCAACCTAGAAATATTGTACTTGTAAGTAGGGACTGTTCAAATTAATTATTGAGACCCCTTGCTACTGTCACTACTAACTTTTGTGCACAAGATATTAAAAATAGTAATTAGCATCGATAAAATGAGTTCAGAGAATGGCTCTACAATGATTCAAACCTGAAATAAACCAAGTAGAATTCATTAAGATTTACTAAAACTAGATTTTTCCCCAATCTATCTCTGGGGCAATATAACAAATATTTATTGTCTTCTGAAATTTCCAAAATTCCAATGAAGAATTCTTACTATGTTTATACCAAAAACTATTAGTCCTCAAATGTTTACATCGTTACTAAAATTCAGGTAAGGTGTCTGCATTTAGAAAAAGCCATCTGTTACTGAACAAAATGTTATATGAATATCTCCTCAAAAACATACAATAAATTAATGTCAGAAGTGGCCAAGCTTCCTGATATAAATGTGACAGAGGCATTCAGAGGGCCACATGGAGTGAAAGATAAAGTTAGAAGAAGAGTCTGTTTATAGGCCATTCCTCTTTTCACTGCTACTCCTTATACCACAAACACACATACACAAGCCCATATAGATAAGAATACAGTGCTAGAATCAAGATACCTTAATTTACTATGAATTACTGCTAGAATAATTTTCCTGCTAAAAAATCATCAAACAGGCTAAACAGAAAGACTATTAATTCCTTGCTCCTTATGTACTTTTAAATTCTCAATTCGTTTTTATTAAATCTGTTGATAGTTATCGACAGAATTTGTTGTGTTGTTCTGTGAAATTGATTTTCAGCAGAGACAAGGAAGTTATCACAGCCATGGAGATTTCACGCCAGGAATCAAAACCATTGTCCCTGTAAAATGTGGTTACTTCCCAGTATGCTGATGTGTACATGTGATGGCCATGAAGATAAAGAACACCACCAAGTGACAATGCTAAGAATACTGTTCTCTGTGCTTGGACAGGGAACAACAGGTTGACTAGATGAGAATCAGGGTTATAATCTGACCACTTCTATGATACAATTCAGATTATTTTGCTTCATTTCAATCCTGTATAGAAATTGGTATGACCAATTTTAATGGCTGCACATACAGACATGTCATTTTTGAGAAAGTGTATATTGTTGGAATCAGTTATTTGAATTCTAGCCAATTCTTTAATTAATGGTGTCAAACCCAAGCAAAAGGTCAAACTCCAACAGCATTCTGCGTATGATTAAGACTTCAACTTCAATAGAACTTATGCTGCTTACAAGTTTAACATTCCCAAGTTTCTCTATTAAAAATTAGAGCTATCCCATTTTTCCAAAAGTGATAACACTGATTTGGAATCAATTTGTAGGTAAACTGTTTGTCTACCATTTTTTAGGTTACTGAAATAATTTTTTAGAAAAAAAGAAAATTACTTTGCAGCGGGAAGATTAATTTTTATAACTGAAAAACTATTTTGCTGTCAGATATAGTTTCACTGTTGGATTTGTTAATTACTGACTACAGTCAAACTTTCAATGCCTGCCCTTCTATGAATATGCTGGAAAGATGATATGAATACTTAAATATATATTAAATATATGTCTCAGATAAATGCAGTACTTCTTTCTCAAGAGAGGAATGTTTTTTTCTTTCTTTTTCTAAATTGTAATAGCTAAACAAAGCAGTCTCTTTTCAAGTTGATTGGTAAGTCCCTGCTTTTTTTTCACTTGTTCTGTTACACGGTTTCCACCATACAACAGGCTGCAGCATATAAAGTTATCATCAGGTACAACAGAATAACACATAATAAATTGAAATTGAATGAAAGTAAATTTATATATGTATACACAATCAATAAATATTAAAATTAAAATAAAAATGGATAGTGACATGATGCATTCATAAAACAAATAAGATCATCTTTTTTTTACATCTCCAAATCCACTCTTTTAAATTTAAGAGAGGCAAAATGTTATACTGGAACACATCTATTCTATTGTTAATAGACTCTCCCACCTATAATAAGTAGGAGTAGTAGCAGTCGCTGAGCGAGTCGGCAGTGAGTTGGTCAGTCAGTCAATGTTGGACGACCGTTAGTCGGATATTGAAGTATCAGCCACCCCAACTAGATTACTGCGTCATTACCTATTATATCAAGTTCCTAACATTTTGTACGTCGAACCTATTTTAGGACCGACTTAGTACAAATACAAGCCTCCACTGTGAAACCACTACATAACACAAAATTAGTCTTCTACCTCTTTTTAGCAAAGTCCTAAAGACTCTAATCAACTTCAAATTGGTTAAGTATCTCACTTTGCAGGAGAATCTTTCAGGCAAACAATATAGCTTTCAAGTTTTAAATGAAAATGGTGAATTTTAAACCATTGCTTTAGATATTGTGAAGGCATTTAACAGGGCTTGGTAGGTTGGTCTTCTGTTGTAAAATAAGGCAAAGGTGTTCTGAGGTTGGGGGGAGACACTTAACTGATTGTTCTCTTAAGGATTATGGAGTAACAGACAGAGAAGGGAAAGAGATAAGAAGAAACAAAAAACTGAGTAATGGCTAGTGAGGCCACTGCCTCAGTAACCACAGCATGGTGGGTGGCACATAAGGGAATATCTTCACTGCTGGTTTTCCTGTCACTTTTATTGACATGAGAGAGGATCTGGACAAGTTGCAGAGAGGCCCATATCTGGACATGACAAGCTGTTCTGCTGCTAACGAGGAAAATCTGGATGTAACTTGCTCTGACAGACATGTCCACACACAACTTGGGGCCTCTTTTGCATTTGTACTGAGTTGTGTTTGCCACATCTTCACACTGAACGGTTATGGTATATCTGGAAAATTTTTTGATCTTATTCAATCTTTCTTATCTAATTATGAAATGAAAATTGTCCTGAACAGCCACTCTTCTATATCTTTTTTACAATAATGTGGGTGAATTCCAGGTCTCTATCCTTGGACCAACTTTGTTCTTAATTTTCATCAATGATTGGCCTTCTCTCTTTAATGTTTTTTTTTTCCCCCCAGACTCTTTCACTTTCAGTAACCCTTTGTCATAGTGGCTTTATTACCTTGCTTGTGAAATGATTAAAAAAACAAATAAAAATAAAAGAATGGAAAATCTTTACAGTAGTTTTAAATATTTTAAAATCATACCGATTCAGAGAAAATACTGATTTAAATTTCATTATTTATATTTTTAAACTTGACAATGCTGTAATAGTTTCATTGTAAAATAAAATTACTTTTAATAATTAGAGTTTTATTTTATTCATTTGAAGTGTTTTTCGCAAAAAAAACTTAGTGATATGCATGTGAAAATTCATTAATATCCCAAGTTTTGTTTCGTCAATTGAACTTGTTTTTGTGTTGCTGTTGCTGCTAGCCAAAACTACAGGAATATAGATGCATATTAAAGATACATACTTTTCTTTCAGGTTGAAAAAACAAAAAAAAAAAAAAAAACAGCATTTTGCAGATGCAAACAAAATGCAAGTTTTATTAGTAGCTCTTCAGTCACATTTGATTGATGAAATTCATAAGTTTTTATTGCTGTAAAGACTTTTCATTTTAGAATCTAACATACATTTTTAATAGATAATGACAAGAAAATAATATATTTTGTATTGAAATAGAGATAAAATGAATGTATATAATGAATGTATATAACAAATGTTTTTATAACATAGTTTTTAGTTTACTGCCAATCTACATATGCATACAAATTCCTTAAACTTATACAGCTGTAAAGATTTAAAGATTACCTTTATCCTAAGCTAAAAAAAGCAGGTATTGACTGTATATTTAAAAACAAACAAACAAAAAAAAACAACAGGTATTATTTTTCTATTTAACCTAGAGTGATAAGTTTTAACCTAAATTTACCATAAACATACCTATTTATTCAGTTTTGATTATCTGATTACCAGAGACAAAAGAAAAAAAAACAAAACAATAAATCTAGATTTATTACTAGAAAAAAAAAAATGTATTAAACTTACCCTAACTGTTTTCTCTCTTCAGCTACTTTATCCATCAAAATAGAAAGCCTGTCCCATCGCATATTTCGACATTCATGATGGAAGTCAAAGGATTCATATCTGTAAAATATGAATATTTTAAATGAAAATAATATATCACAGGTGACATTAAAGACAGAAAAAATCTTAAGCAAATTTTCATTAAGTAATTTTGTTTGATTAGTAATTAGTTTACACATGCCATTAAAAATACTCAAGTTTTTGATAACTTATGTGTGTGTATATGGGGGGGTTATTCCTCTGCAGAGAATGCAGTTGGCATATCTAGGCCATGCTGTCAGGCAGAAAGTAATAATGGGATACAAAATGTAATGCACATTTTGATTTGGTTTGAATTATCAATGAGTTGCTAAATGCTCTATAAAACAATTATTTAAAAAAACTAAATATCCTACTAAAAACAGGAAAAAATGTTTACACAAATAAAATACTTAATTACTAATATTAAGATAGTCAAGAATCTTTTGGAAAAATTAAAATTAAAATATACAATGTAGCATGCAGAATAATCATGTACATTCTAAGAAAAATAAATGTAAAAAAATTATCAAACTTTTAAATATGAACCAAATCAATTATTTTTTCTTGCTTTATAATCAAATATTGATTATTTACAAGTATTACTTTTATTGAAAACAATGTTTTTTTATCTACACATCAAAATTTTACAAGGCTAAAGACAAGAAATATGTTATTTATTTTATATACTATTTATTATCAACAAAATTCATTAATTTTGGGAAGTAAAAGAGTGGTTTTATAACTGACTGCCAAATTACCCATAACTTGCTGTGTATCACACCTTTTTTTTGTAAGAAAATGATGACCGATTTTAAATCATTCTTATAATTTGTGGAGAAAAATGATGCATTTCAATATTACTCAATGATCTTGCTGATGTGACCTCCATCTTCTGGCTTTCTCCTTCTATATTTTGGATAGGAGTCATTCCCTTGTTCAAATTTAAATTTAATTTAAATCAAAGGGAAAAAAAATTTTCAATGGGGGTTTGTGCAAAACAGCTTCATCTGACCCCTTTGATATGCTATACTTTATTGAATAAATTGATGAGCAGATTTCAACATTGATATAACATTTGAATTGTCACAAAAAATATGTATTGTAAGGCACTACCCACTGATTGGTGATTTCTTGCTCAACTTGACATCCATATTTGTCTCATTTTGATCTTGTCACTGTGACTTTTTCAGTGGGTGTTTATCCAAGCACCCTGGGTAATCTAGTTCCAGAATATATATAATTATATGGGTATCTTCAAAACCCTAGGAGGAATTTGATAAACCAACTGACAGACAGAAATTACAACTTATATATATATATATATATATATATATATATATATATATATATATATATATATATATATATATGCATACCCAAATATAGGATTGGTGTGTATGGAATAAATTTGAATAACCAAAAAGTACTATTTTTAAAAGAGTGCTCAATACAGAGTAGAGCAAATATAATTATTTATTCAAAAATTATAACATAAATATGTTATAAAATCACTACAAAAATAGCCATTTTGTTTCAACACTTCAGAAGTGAATTACCTGATATCTTTAATACCAGCATTTACAACCATTTGGGCAAATGCTTTCTCAAGCAAATCTTCAGCACCTTTATGATCAATCTGAAGAGAAAGAAATTAATTTTATAAAGCATTAAGAAACTCAAGGTAACATTATAGACATTATTTACAAAGTAATATAACAGCAAACACTTGGACAAACCACCGTTTGTTTTATTATCACCACATTCTTCCTTTTGTTGTTAAAAAATGGTATGTTTTTTTCATATCACATTCCGTTTTTATTTTGACTATATAAGACACATTTACAGCTATCATAACACTAACAACAGTGTTCTACTAAGTACTGCTCTTATCACTTGTCCAACATTTTAGTAATAGATCTTTTGCCCTCATATATAGGCAGTCAGTAGTAATATTGCTGAGAGAATACATTTTACTATTATCAAAGTATCGTACATAAAATCTTTAAAAATAATTTTTACAACTATGGTTGAGTTTACAGAATTTAGATCATTCATTTAACCATTCTTCTATGTTGTGTTACTCAAGAGACCAAACTAAAGTCAGCACTTGGATTTTGTTCAGTCATTAAATAAATTATTTTATAAATATCACCAAATACTATATATAAATAGCTGTGAACTGTTGTATATGTTGTAACATCATTTTTACAGCAGACGAAAATTTGAAGATGTACACACACACACACACACACACATTGACTTGAAAGGAGAACACTAAGTCCTGAATTAAAATATTCAAATTTCTGAAAACACCAATTATGTACTTCTCGAACTAGTGAAAAGAGAGGAAATAAAGACATGAATAACAAAATAAACCCTAAAGACTTATCAGATCTTAAAAGTGCATTGTAATATTGTGACTGAATACTTAATTGTTATTCTCAGGTATTATTCATTACTTTTTACAAGATTTTAATATTTCCAAGTTGTTTATAGATATGTAAACATTTTTTCTTTCATAATTCATTATGAAATCTTGTTTTTTCTTTTAACTTATCCAATGATAATGTGCACATTTTTAATACATGATTTTCTCAAATGATCAACAACTGAACTGACAACTAATTTCTCCTTTACTTTTTGTGCCTCTCGTAAATTAGAAATGTAAATAGCTGTTAAAACAAAAATAAATAAAAAACAAAAAAGTCAAACTCACCTAACTGAAAAAATATTTTAAATTCTATGTTTTTTGATCTTGAAGGAAGAAAGTAATTTTTTCAGTAATGAGAAATTCAACTACTAGTCAACAACTAGATTTGTACCTAGTCAATACCAAAAAGAGCCAATGAGCTTCAGCTGTTATTAAACAGTGATTACAACAATTCATTTTAAACTCATAAAATAAGAGTAGAGAATTTCAGCTCACATGTGAGCAAACTTTGCAAACTCCCCTTCTCACAGTAGTCATTTATGAATGCACTCATCTTGGTACCTGGGAAGCCTGATTAGGCATGATGGTTCTGATTCAAAGACATGACATTGGAAGTTTGGTGATGAAAATTAGGAATAATGTAGATCCAAGAATAGAGCCTTGGGGGACACCTGCATTAACGCAAAATGATCAAGAAGAGTGGCTGTTCAAAACTTCCATTGCAGAATGAGATCAAAAATTTGTCTAAAAATACCATAATATTTCAAATCGTGAAGTAGACCAGCCTGTCAAACCCTGTTAAACACCTCCAAGATATTCAAAGCAACAGCCTTTCACTATTCTTAATTAAAGCTTGATAAACTCTTTCATTAATAACCACTAACACATCAGCAGTTGAAATGAAATATGTGAACATTTACGGATTTAATATACTTATCATTAGCAATTAAAATTCCGAGAATTCTCAAGAAGAAATTAACATTTAAATGATAGAAAATTAAATTGCAAATAGTTTTACTTGCACCATGCATAAAAAATTCATAATTCAGCACAGAGTATCATCAAAAAATTTTGTGATTAAGAAATTTTTCTTTGTAAATCTCTCATGATCATAATCCACAATGTAAATAATTCAACTTTAAAACTTTTCTATGAAACAAATGCAACTAATGAAATTTTAATTATTAGTTAATTCTAATTGCTATAAACATGATCACATATATACACAAGAAAACATAGTTTAAAAAGGCACTACAAAACACTTACTGAAAGATTGAACATACTTGAATTTTAATGAATTTTAATTCTAAAATTTTTTAGTACACAGCACATTTAGAAATATTTTCAAGAAAATTTAAATTAAGCATCTTACCAAATTTAAAAGTACTTGTTTTCCATATGTGTAAATCTGTGTGTCGAAATGATGTTGAAAAGCATCCATCTGAAATAACAAATTATGGCAAAATAATTTCAAAATATACATTTACCATATGTTGTCATATATTTCAAGTACAGCAGAGAAGAGAGTTAATACTGATAAAAAAAAAATACATTAACAAAAAAACAATACACTTACATGATTGGCAGTACTACTTATAACTGGTATTGGCTTATACTTGAGATTTGGGCGTTGAGACCAGTACAATGGAATGGAACCACGAGTCTGAAAAAGATTTTTTTAAATATTTTAAATTATGTAACATTTAATCAGATAATCAAGTTTTATAAAATCTGATGCCAGGAGGTGCTGAAAAGTTTCCAGTTCAACCAAAAATAGATTAAAAAATAGTTTCTTCTAAAAAATAAATTAAGAAAATGGTTTGTAAACTGTTAGCTAACCCACCCACAAAAAAAGAACTTAACTAAATATATAAATTCTATAAACAATTTAAACACTTATTTCAGTGCAGTTCAGATTTTTTATTCATTTTTTTTATTACAATATTTGATGCAGTTTTCTGACAAGTATTTTTATGGCCAAATTTAATCAGGTGAATTTATATATTGCTTATTTCTCAAAAGGGACAAGAAAAATATGAAAAGACTAAAATACAGAAATTCTGTCATTCATTATAAAGTAGATAATATGCAGAAATAAAAGATAAAGCTAATTATTTTGCAGCAGTTTAACGTCTAATCAACAGAAAAAAAAAATCAGCATAAAAATTAATTTTCTTTTATAAAGTGTAGAAAAACAAATTAACAGTGGATTTCACTTTAAACAGAACATATCAGGTTGAATCTCATTTTGCACAGTTGATTCTACTAACTGATGTTCAATTTAACCAGAAACTAGTTTTCTGATTTCAGAATTTTGCATTTGTAAAGCCATATGATTGTGTATAGTTTTCTTTTAAACAAAATATATTAACTTATGTATATAATCAAAATGATATTACTGATATTTATTTTGAATATTACTGATTTATTAAAACATCCACTATGTAAATAGAAGATATTTAAGATTTTTAGCATGTAAAAATTTATTTTCAGATCTATCATAGGTTAATTTTCGTGAATAGCTGTTGTAGTTAATTGTATTTGAAGAAATAACTTTTTCATGTAAAGTATAACTTTTATTCTATTTCAGCTCAAAATCTGCATTTACTTGGATCACTCATTTCTGTAATGTTATTCATAATAAATAAGAATTAAAAATCAATTGGCATTTGAACTTTTAATATATTTTTAAATGTTTTTTGCAAAGCGGTAATGGGCAATGGGTTATATTTTTTTGTCCACATAAATTTTTATAAATCTTTCAACTTTTAACTTGTTTTCCTCAAAAATTAATTCCTTTCTAAATTTTTGATACAAATGAGCTTCTTTATAATGAAAATATTGTTTCAGATAATTTAAATAATCTGAAACCTTATCTGCTGAAACTCTTAACTGATTGTTAGTGCCTATGATGCTAGACAGAGACATAAAGGTTTTCTGATACAAAAGAGTGTTTTAAAATTTTATGTACAAATTTAAAAATTCATCATCATCATCATCATCATCTCCTTGGCTTTTGTAATTGTAGGATGGATACGAATGCAGAAGCCACACTAACTCTTTTCTATAATAGTCTATTAACAGCAACCATCAGCAATTCTGGTACAGTCATACCTGTCCATTTTTGGACATTGTCCAACCAGTTTTTGCATTGGCGCCCTCTCCTACGTCCACTTTCAATAGTGCCTTGCATGATGGTCTTGCATAGGCTGTTGTGCCTTGTAATGTGTCCAAAAAAACTTTTAACCCTTTTCTGCACAAACTCATTGGTTTTGTTGTTCCTAATAGAAAATTCCAAGGAGTTTTTTCATGCATTTGTTCTCAAATGCTTGGATCCTTCTCTCTGTATCTGCCAACAGTGTCCACGTTTCACATACATATAGATTTATGGGATTTAAAAATTCCTTATTATTAAATAAATCTACTTAAATTTGGTTGTAAAAAAGGAAATAATTTATTGAAAATATAAAGTTCAATATTAAAATGTTATTCAACATTGTGTTATATGACTATATAACTCATAAGATGCTTGCTGATTCACTATATAAAAAAAAGTTTAAGATTGTGGAAATTAAATAAATCTGATAAAAAAAATAAAAAGTGCCCTTTTATTCCTCTTTCTATTTTTATGTAATCTCTAAACTCAATTTATCCACATACAGCCTGTTTGTTCCCAGTAAATGTTATGGAATACTTTAATATCTTCCTTGTGTAAAGCATTTCTAATATTTCAAGCAGATTTTTGGAGTGTACTTTATCAAATGTCTTTGTGTAATCTATGAAACAGATATAGCTCTTTCGCAATTTGAATTATTTGCTCTGATAGGGTTCTTTCATGTTGATACATATTTAGCTTAGGTGCTTCCCCCCATCATGTTAACCATGTCATGAAGCCAAATAATATCCCTTCTTCTTGTAAGAAGAAGAATTCTACTTATCAGTCTGGATTCAACCCATAGCACTATTCTCCTTCTGGTACTCAATAATTAATTGTATATTTCCTTTTTCTTTTATCAGTTAATTAGAATATGGTATAGAAAATAATTTTTTAGAATGTATCAATAAGGTTAACAAAATTCAATCCTAGAACATCCTAATGTCAGATTGAAAATCCTTTTCTAAAGAGATAGTTTAAGTTGTCTGCAAACACCATAATTTGTCATTATGTTTGCAATCTGTTTACTTGTTGAAATCTAGTCTATCACTGTAATTTCATTCTGTTCAGACATTAGTTTCAGCATATTAATCTTCACTTTCAGGAATCTTATAGTTTTTGCATTTATTCTATTTTTGTTTAAATTCAATCCTGTAATCAGAGATGGTCCAACTTATTTGTTCAGGATTTATGAAAGCATTTTATATAAGTTTTCATTTAGTTTAATGTAGATGTACAGCCTCCCTGGCTGCTGGCATATCTTAATTTCAATATTCCACCACTAAATTCTATGAAAAAAATTAGTTATTGTTTTTACCTTAAATTTGAAACTATCAGAAAAAGAAAAAGAGTACTGGCCAAAGTGAGTAAACAGTGGAAAAAAAAAAAAAAAAAGTAAAAATTCATTGGAAGTTGCGCTCTTTCTGGTTTTGGGTGCCAGCAGCGGATTATTTAAGCAAACCTGAATTTTCGCTTACCTGGCAATTGGTTCAGAATAAATAATTAAAGACAAAAGAAGCTCTAATAATTTTGAAATAAATTATTTTTCAATATAAGCCTTGGTAGAAATGAGATTATTTTAATTGTATACAGAAAAAACTCCAGTATCTGTCTATATTTCTGAGATGAGGTATTATGTACACTATTTACATTATTAAGACTATTGTCCTCATCTTTGTCGCCATATTTATTACAACATTTCGGCTGTTGTACACTCTGGCCTTCTTCAGGTGGTTGGAATGTCGAACTGAACTCTTTATTTCGCTCACTGAGATGCTAGGCCACAAAAATCTCCTGAGCTGACCAAGCATAGAAAAGAATATGATTTAGGAACCAGTAATAAGGAGTGCCAGAGAAAAGCAATAACAACAAAAATTGTAGTATGACCTCTGGTAAAAACATGCAATGATAACAGTAAAAATTGTAATATGAGCACTGGTAAAAAATGATGGCTGAAGACATTAGGTTTATAATACCCAGAAATTCATATACAGATGTCCTCAAGGACACATGGCACAGTGGATAAAGGTGTTAGATCCAGTGACAGGATCTAAAGAGTGGAGAACTTGGAGAGGGAATTAAGCAGGAGATAACTGATAATTGACATCCATTAAACATGGCATGTGGGACTAGAACAGTCTACCCCAGTGAGTAAAATAAAGGGTTCAGTTTGACATTCCAACCACCTGAAGAAGGCTGGAGCATACAACAGCCGAAACGTAATAAAATGGCAACAAAGATGAGGACAATAGCCCGAATAATGTAAATAGTGAGAAAAAGACTATGCAGCAGATATAATTACATAAGATAAGATGCTAAAAATTTCAAGAAAGGATTAAAAAAAAAAAAATGTTTTATCAACTGGTCAGATGTAGGGGATTAGGCCAAAAACTCAAGTACCACCTAGTATGTTACAATACCTTTAATATCAGATGTTTGTCAATTTTATTATTACAAAGTTTATAAAATAAAGCATACCTGTACAAAAGAGCATTTGTGTTCATCATATAACACAATTTGTTCAGTTTCAACAAAGTTGGCAGCCTGGCCTTTTGAATCCAGTCCTCTGACATAAAATCTTGTGCCAGCTCGAAATACTGATCGCCGAGAAATTAAAATGTAATCCAGAGCTTTGCTATTGATCGTACAAGATCTTATTGATAAAACTGAATTTGAAATTAAGGAAAAATTACAATAGGGTTTTTGTAAAAGAAATATTCATCAATACAGAAATTATTAATTTGACAATATAATAATTGGAAAAATAATCAATATGAAAATTAAATAATTTATTAAAACAATTTAAAAAAATTAAAAATCAAAAAATAAAGTGAAACTATAATTGGCAAAAGATACATCCATGAATAACAGGCAAACAGAATTTTCCCAGTTCTGGTTGTTGAGCAAGTTCTCTCATAATGTGACCATTCCATACAAATTGAGGATCAGCCTAAAAGGAATAAAAAGATATTTGCCCAATACAAAATTGACTCACCAATAACATTATATTAGGTTGGTGCAAAAATAATGTCGTTTTCTCACATATGTTACTATGTGAGAAAACGACATTATTTTTTGCACCAACCTAATAATATAAATTAGTTAAGTATTTGATAATATCAGCATTAATTTTTTGTTTGTTTATTCCTAAAGCTGGATGTACTTTAGTTCATAACTGTTAAATAATGAGACATTTATATTATTAGTGCCTGTGTTCTAGGATTCTGCATTCAGTTACTGATTATAGATGAAAAATACTTTGAGGGAAAAGATTATTATATTTTTCAGATGAGAGAAAATAATCAGAAAATGAAGCATAACTTTTCAAGCGATACAAGTTATTACAAAGTTTCTGTCTTTATTTAAAGTAAGTTGTTTATAACACTTTACTTGCAAGACTTATGATTTGATAAGCTAAGATTCTAGGAATCTATAACTGAGACAAAACATGATGTACAGAACATCCACAGAATAGAATCAATGCACATTGTTTTTTTTTGTTTTATATTTAGCTTTTTGTTAGCAAGTCTCTAACTTCAATATAACTTGGTCGGTTATTACCTTTCCTGTTACATATCTCAATCTAATAAATAAAATTCTAAGTTTGAGAGTGAGAAAATGTGTATGTATGTGTGTGTGTGCCCACTCAAAACACTAAATATTAAAGTTGTTACGTCAGGGGTATTTTTCAGTGAGCCCACATTGTTACCGAATGACATAAGGTCAATTTAAAGTGGGTTTAACAGTGATACCATTGGAAAATTGCTGATATCCCAATTAATTTTCCAGGCCATTTTGATAAAATTAATGTGTAAAGAAAAATCTTTTCTCTTTTCTAAACCGCAATTCTTTTTCTTGTATGATGATTAGTTTTTATTTCACATCTCTTTAAATTAAGTCATTATTTAACAATACCTTTGTGTTTAACTGCATTTTCAAAACTGATAATTTCATTGTAGTGTTTTCAAACGTTTTTTACATTGTCTCCCTACACATATCAAAATAGTCCAATCTCAAAGAAAACAGGACACTCATCAATTTTGTGAACTTAAAATAGTGTTTGCAGTTGTCTTTCATACAAAATTGAAAAAAATGAAAATTGCACCTTCTTGTAGAGCAATGTCTCATAATTAAAAATCAGTTGGCTTCATATCTCTACAGCTATACAACTTGGGTTAAACTTAAATACAAGCCAAATGCTAAATTTGGTTTTGTTCCTAAAATAAAGCTGAAAATAATATCTCAACTTAATTTTGGTTTACTTAATTTTCGATACAGTTAAGTGACAAAAACTTTCTCATGATTATTTCTTACCACTCAAATGTAACCACATTTATTTTGTTATTTTTATTTCTTCTATAATACAGGTTTGGAACTATTACCTAATATTAATGAGTTATTTAAGTTAATTGAAATAAATAAGTGTTACATTATAAAAATCTCCTAATGCCAAGTTTAAACTTAATAGACTGATTTTTTATTATTTATTTATTTTTTTTTTTTTTTTTTTTTTTTTTTTTTTACATATTTGACAATTGCATATAAGAAGAAATGAAAATTTACTGAAAATGAATTAAAAACATAGGATAATCATTTAAAATTTTTAAGCAATCAATAAAATAAAAAACAGTATTTTTTTTCAATTATGAAAAACATCTTACCCTTTCAAAGAGTGGAATATTAACAAAATCTGGACTAGTATTGGCCAAACGCTGCAATGAATGACTCAGGTCAAATGTAGTAGAAAAGTAAAATCCATTTGCTTTCAAAACACTCTCAATCATTGAATAATAAACTCTATTATCTGTAATCTGCAATAGACATTAAACATTTGATTTATAATATGAGTATTAGCAAATTGAAACAGAAAATCTTTACAGAATAGGAAAGCAAAACTTGTAAAATTTAAAAATTAATTTCCTAAAAACCACATCAAATGATAAAAAATCAAATCCAGAATGAAGTGTATACTTGTCAGCTATTAATATACAGATTTTTCAGAAATATTATGGAAAATGGCACCACAGAACAAATGCAAAAGTGTGCAAGTCTTGCTTCATGCACAAATTGACTATAAAAGCATTCCTAATATAGTTGGCATGTCCTTGCGCACTGTCTACAATGTCAACAAGAACATAGATATAAGCATTGGTATCCAGCAAATGGAAGCTGGGTAGCTGCAGGATTTCATTTTTCAAGACCAAAATTGCAGAAATGATAACATTTTTTATAGCAGGTACTGTTCCGAACTGCTGAAACAACCAGTACCTCAGAGTTGACATCAAGTGTACCTTCAAGACCAAACATCCAGTCCAGTTCATAGTTTTAAGTGTTCTGGCCTCCAACAAGAAAAAGATGCTCCAATTGTTCTACAAGCTTTGATAAAAGAGGAGTGCCAATACAATATGTCATGATTCAAAGCCAACTAACAGAAGGCAACAGGTACAGAAACTAATTTTAATGATTTCTGGTTAGTGAACTTCTGACTGGAGAGTTACTGGATTTTGACACCGAGCCAAATAACAAATGTTACTTGATTCAAAAACTGGATATCTCGTGGGATAATATAGTAATATAATAGTAATATTTTTGTGGAAGAATCCTGATGAAATAGTTTATAAAAAAGCTTTAAAACTACAAATAATGAGACTACAACTATGAGGAAAAGAGATTTAGGATTAGTACCTCCAAAGTGTGCATGCACTTAATCAAGAACAAGATCACTAAATTTAAAAAATTTGCCAAAAATCAGTTTCTAATTTTAATTTATTTATAAAAAAGATCATGAGTTTTCTTACATTTTGAAAAAAGTTTTTATAGTCATGTATAAGTGTATTGGCCTGAGAAAGCAGATATGTGAAAAAACCAAGGGCATAAGTTAATATTTTGGTAAGAAATGATAATTGCACTTTCAAGAACTTTTTGTTTAAGTAAATTTTCTCTTTTAATAAGTACAGAATTTTTAGATGAAAATTGCAGTTGAAATTATTTCTGTATATAATTTTCTATATATAACTAATGCACTTCATACATTGTCATGCAAGAGATGTTCAGAAATAGGTATTTTTTAAGTTTCTGAAAGTGTCACCAATATATTATAAGGAACAACTTATTTTACATATGCCTGTTTTATATATTTAAATAATAAGTTTTCAGTTTCTTGTTTTGAAATATAGTCTTTTACAGTATAGTTTTGATAAATTACTCTCTCAAAATTATTTAAATACATATTTGGTTATTCAAAATATCTAATTATTCTTGGTGAATATAAACTGATGAAATATATACATACCTGCTTTTCAGTAAGATGCAAAGTTGTGCGTTTATATGAATGAATTTCAGTATCTGTGATTTTCCAAACGGCATGACCATTGATTTCACCAACCTTGCTTTTCTGAGTTATCACAATAATGTATGGTCCTAGAAGTACAAAAAAAAAAAAAAAAAAAAAAAAATATGAAAATATTTCAAAAGATTTTCAGAAATATAAAGCTAAAGAAAATAAAAACTCAAAATTTACAAAGGAAAAAAAAGTTAACTTTAGTTTTCATTTAATAAATTGCTTATGTTTTAAAATTTTCTCAAGAATACCAAGAGTTAGGTTATTTTTGAGAGCCGGATATTTTGGCTATTGTTTTTTGTAGAGGCTATGTAAAAAGTTAGTTTTAAGGTTTAGTGGTGTATGTGTGTGTGTGCATGCATTTTTTTGAGGGAGAATGATCTGAAATGTTGGTTAATCTGAGAACAGTTGATATGTTGATGAGTTATTAAGGTTATTTACAATTGGATTAATTTCCTCATCTTTGTTGTTACTCTCAAAATTTTTGCTGTTGTTAAAAACTGAACTCTTAAATCTATAGAGGCAGGTACTACTGTAGATGTTGGGATATTTTTGTTAATGGCCCTGTTTCCAGTGACTGAATATATCTATTACATGGACCAGGTTACTGAACTCACAATTACTATGCCACCAAATTTACTAACCAATCTTAAGCCATTGTTCCTTGGCACAATCCTGCCTGGAAATTAGAACTTTGAGCCTTAAACTTAATGTTCTCGTCTCCTCAACCTTTGTTATCAAGCTTGGCTGTCTCCAATATCTCTCTTCTTTTTTTTTTTTTTTTTTAACCTTACTGAAGTCTTAACTGAGCACAATTAATTGAGATAAAATATCCCTAGCTATGAACATCCAAACATAAGAACAATTTACAATTTAATAAAGAGTTCAGTTTGAAATTTTCTGAAGGTTATCTAAATTGACAGACATCTGAAAGATATTCGAGGGCCTTGTGTGAAAATTTTGTGAAAAATGAGGGCATTAGTCTGATTATAATGATAAATCATTCTAGAAATTTAGACAGGTGTTAAGAGTTTCTGTTTTTTATATTATACTTAAGTTTTCTTGTATAATTTTATTACTTTGTGACAAACATTCAATGCATTTACTGGGGGATTGAAAAGGCTTAGTCTGCCATTTGCAATTGGGAAAATGTGTATGTGTGGACTGGCATGCCTGATATAACTATTGATAGCTGGACATGAAAATACTAAACATATATAAAGGCTACAAATTTGTCAATGAGTGGAAAGACTTGACTTTTCTAATCAGGATACTTGCCAGATGTGTTTCAATATTTTTGGATTATCCTTTGACAAAACTTTTTGATGTATATTTTTTGCCCCTTTTTAATTTTTGATTCATTTGTTTCATTTTCCCCTCTTTTTCAGTTTTTATTTTATTTTCTTCCCCAAACCATTGTTGGCTTTGGCCAAATTATTGCATTTTTCTAGTCCTTTTATTTAGGACAGATTTTTACTTTTGCTTTCCACTTTTAAAGAAATTCTTCTGATTTAGTTCCTATTTCTGCCTTAATTCTTTCTTTTTTATATTTTTTTAAAAATTGTTTTTCTTTTTTCTGGTATAACTGTAGTTACACAAGGTTTTATTTTACTTTCCGTATGTAGACTTTGCTTTTGGTAACACTTGTTTAAATTTTGTATTTGTTCTTCATTGTTCTATTTATTTAAAAGGAAAAAAAATTGTTTGACATTTACAATGGTTAGTATGCAAAAAAGGACCATTTTGGGGTTGCCTCCAAGACAAACCCACCTGAGAAAATACCTAAAGAAAATAAAACGAAGATGCAAGAAAATGTTGACAAAATAAGTCAAAAGAAAAAAAAAATATGGTGTCCAAAAGAAGAATCAAAACATCCAAAATATGGTGGCCAATAATGGCCAAAAGGAATTCAAAAACAAAGAAAATGTGGTGGCTAAAAATTGCAGAGTTTTGGGAGAGCAAAATCAGGTACATCTCATAAAAGAAGATGAACTTTTGATTGACTTCCAAGAATTATAGAAGGTTGAGAAAAGAATAGTCAGTCTTTGTGGTGGAAAAGTATTTGCACAAAAATTGTCACTCCATGAAAGACACCATCAAATCATTAGTGTCCTTGGAGGTGAAGCCACAACAAATAATAAAAGACATGGGCTTTTTCACATGTGACATACTGCTACCTACACCTGAGAAGTGCATGTCAGAAGTCAGTTGTGAGCTAATTATGAAGGATTTAATCATCCAGACTGAGCACAAGGGCAGGCAATGGACCAAGGTGGCAGTGTTTGAGGTCACTCCTCATGTCTATCTTTCACAATATGGCCAAGTTCTAGATACTACTTCTCTTCATGAATGTGGGATGGAGTTTCAATATAATGTTGGATTGTGAGGCCTTCATCTCTGTCCCCAACTGTCTGGATGTTGGTAGTCAGAAAATACCAGTCATTGTGACCAGCTGAAAACTAACAAGCTGGAAGTATGACAAGACTGGTTACGTTGCCTTTTCCTGCCCAGAGAAGAAGGTCTCTAGAGTACCAGCCCCACTTGACCAAAATCCCACTGGCTGAGACTTAATTCTGCAGCACCTGCAATGGGTTTGCCAACAGCTGGGACTGGTGTGGTTAAACACATGTTTTGGTCTCTTTTTGGGGCTCTCATTTCGCAACACTTTCACCTGGCACTCATGCAGACATGGAGAAGGGGGAATGGCTGGTCATTGGTAGAGATAGAGGAAAGCGTCAGACAGAGGAGCCTTAGCCCACAAAGGGAAAGGTGTATACAATCCCACACCTTCCACCAAATTCTAAAGGTGATACTCTGGCCAAAATATCACTGAAGGAATTTCAACCTGTCATTCAAAAAGGAGAAGCTGAAGAATTCCTAACACTACCTACAGAAAAAGAAGTCTTACCACTGAGGGCAACAGGCCTCTCAACTTACCCAACATTTAAAAAAATCATTGACCCCTAGACCCCTGATGAAATCTGTCCCACATACCTTCCAACACAAATCCCCAGAAAAAGACACCTACATCATCAGCACTTTGAACCACATCTATATCAACACTCGCATCTACACCCATTCCAACCCCTTCCCAATCACTGTAAAAAACAAAGAGACAGCGAGCAAAGTGTTTCACATTGAGTGAAAGCAGACATTTGACAGTGGTTAGGTGAACAGATTTTGATTATCTAGAATGAACATTAAGCAATCCAGTCCAACATTAGGTGGAGATGCATTTTGTATTTAGAGCATGTTCCATATTTGTTGTTGTGTCTGGATGAGTGTGTGATTGTGTGAATGTCTGGTTGAATGATTGTTTCTATTTTTTTCAATCCCACATTGAAGTCAACACTCAGAGGCCACAGGCACAATCATCAGGCCGCAAGTGTTGGATTTTTCCTCGATTATTTATATATATGGGCCAGTGGTGCATTGTGGTTAATTCATTCTGGCGGTTATTTTGGCGGGAGTGGCTTGTTTATTTATTTGGGTTAATTTATTTTACTTGCTTTTTATTTTCATTTTTTATTTGTTTATTCTTTTTAGTTTTCTATGTTTTATTAACGTGGTAAAAAAATTGGGAGGATGGGATTTGCTTAGGTCACTTATTATACTTATGTTTATTTTTATTAATTCTAATGGTTATTTTAGTGGGAGCGATTTGTAATTTGTTCATTTATTTATTTTGGATTAATTTTTACTTGTTTTTTTTTTATTTATTTGCTTATATTATATTTTTTTTATTTTGTATATTTTTATATACTCTTTTTGGTTTTCAATTTTTGAGTAATGTAGTAATCTTTTTTTATGGTTATATAGCAGTTATAGCTATTTTTTTAGTCCAATTTTTGGATTGATTGTTGAAGTCTATCCTAACAGTTATTTTGGTGGGATTGGTTTGTTGATTTGTTTATTGCTTATTTATTTATTTATTCGGACTGATTATTTTTACTCGTATTTTATATATTTATTTTCTATTTTTATTTGTTCTATTTTGTCTATTCTAACAGGAGTGGTTTGTTAATTTGTTTATTATTTGCTTGGGTTAATTTAATTTACTTGTTTTTTATATTATTTTGTTTATTTCTGTTTATTCTTTTCAGTTTTCAATTTTTAAGTAACATAGTAAAAATTTGTTTTTGTGATTGCATCTTGAGATGAGCTTATTTAGTAACTTATTTGGGCCTGGGAAGGTAGTAATAGCTATTTTTTCCTCCAAGCAAAGTTTGAATTGATTGTTGTTAGGCTGATGATCTTTTCTTTATTTTCCATGATATTTTTGGTGTAATTTGCGTTTTGTTTTTAATTTCCCAGATATACTTAACATTGTGCTGTTCGTGTATTTACTATTTGTGAAAGATGTTTTGTGTGCATAATTTTTTTGTTTACAAATGACTGTTATGAACTTTTTAATTTTTGATACATAAATGTAGTTTTCACTTAATAACAATATTACCTAAATACCTTGAAGTAATGCAGAATTTTAAATGATTTTTATAATATAAATTATTTAATTAAAATTAAAAAAAAAAATAAAAACATTTCTTGTAAAAATTAAACATCGAAAAAATTTTTCTTCTTGCAACAATAGTGTCCTTAATAAATCTTATCTATAAAAGCAATTAAAAGCTTTTCTAACTAAATAATGCCACAGTTTTATTGCATTTTTCATTTTACAATTCAGAGCAGATTTTTGGTGAATAGGTTAACTGTTTTACAAAAAGAATTGATGATTTACATTCTCCAAAGAGTCCTGCTAATAAAAAGAATTCCTGCCTTAAAAATTGAATTCCTCAAAATTTTTGTTTAAAAAAAAAAACAAACTTTTTTTACCAAGATTTTCTAAAAAAAAAAAAAAAAAAAAAATTTCATTCATTTGTGAATATGTTCTGAAAGTTTCATTAAAATCCGACAATTTGATTTTTGCAAGAATTTCTAAATCAATCTGTTTTTCACCGGAAAAAAAATCCACAACAACACTAAACATAAATATTATGTCAGCATCTGACATAAATAAAACAAACTTTTTAACCAAGATTTTGAACATGCTAGAAAGGATCAAAAAATTTAAAATAATAATAATAAAATACTTTGGTGTTTCCTCTTAATAATAACAAACATTTTGAGGATAAAACTTTGTTTTTATTAAGTTTGGGGCCTTTTTCATCATGCTATGCCGTTTTTCAATGAAAAAGTGGAGGTACCTATTGTACACAAGTGAAGTATTGTGAGACTCAAGAGAGAGGTTTACATGGAAGATAGGTGCAAAATGTTTCAATGGTTTAATTATACTAACATTTCACATTTTTGTATATTTTAAATTGGAATCATAACGCGCACATAGTGTATTTATAGTGTTTTTCCTCTTGATCATTGCCATATATCGTTTGTATATATCATTCTTATTTTATTAGTTTGTCATCGGTTCTTAGCGATACATATATATAAATATAATTTTAAAAATTATTATTTTTTTTATTCGAACGCAAGACATTTGTCTAATTTATTTTATTTTTTTATTTATACGAACATTTCCCTTTTTTGTATATATTATTTGTATTAAGAAACAGGCTAACGATAAAATGTGATAATAGTGTTGAGTTCAAGTATCCCTGCCAAAGAAAAGGAAAAAGTACAAAATAAAAACGGCAAATAATTAAACCTTAAAATACTTAAAGAAATAGGGTAAGATTTAGGAACATTAAGATTACCTCCTCAGTTATCCATCGAAACTGGAATCCACCGAAATAAGAAAAGAAGCCAGTCCCCACCGCAGGCCATTTAAAACTTAGTCCGCGCAGCAGATTGGTTGTTACTAACATTCAATCGGATGCACGGAATATATGGTCTTTCTTCCTCTTATTCTTTAAAAAGGCCAGAGTAGCTGTTAGCATTTAATCAGAAGGGGGAATCAGGGGTTGATCTCCCCTGATTGGGTCGATTTGGTGATGGGGAGTATGATGTTGAAAGACCCGAAACTCCCTGATGAACCAAGTCAAAACATCACCGACGACCCCCTTGCGCGCCTACTTAAAAGCGTATTTTCGAATTATTCTTTCTATTGTTTCACAGTGACATCCGGGAACAGATCGGATGACGATTCAGGAATAGACTGGTTGACAAATTAGAAAGACAATTGACGGTGAGGAGAGATCACAAAAGTGTATTTCTGGGCTAGCAACCCGACTTATGCTATTCAAGAAATGCTACAGAAACTCATGTGAATAAATACCCCCAGGGGATCCCGAGAGTGGGGGAGAATGAGATCCCCATTAGGCTGGATGAATCAGAAATGAACCAAGCTAATGATCTACGGACAACGAGACTGACATGCCCATGTGGAAAGATGTGTAAAAATATGCGTGGCCTAAAAATACATCAGGCAAAAATGAAGTGTCAGGTGCGGTCGAACCAACAGCAGCGTGCAGGAATTTTTCCTGGTGAGACATAGGAGGTGCAAGGCCGGGAAGCTCACCACAGTGCACAGTCCCCCCAAGAATTCACATAGAGGGAATTCTAAGCTGGCAGTTTGGGTGAATGGTCATTGCTAATTGAGAAGTTCCGGGCCACCAATATGGTTGTGTATCAAGAGGGAGATCTGGGCCACCATGTGTTGAATGCTTCCTGCCTGCTCGACCAAGCTCTCGCCCCCTCCTTAACATTGGGGAAGGGTGTAATGTGTCAGCCTGTAAAATTGTAATGGGGTGAGGTGCTTCTGTGAAGTGAGGAAAGAAATGTAAAAATGGAATACTGGAAGATTTGTCCAGTGGGATGTGGAAATATTGATTTCAATGGATGTAAAAAATTGGTGATAATGAATTCCCAGAGGTACTGGGTAGTATTAATGTGAATTATTTCTTGCGAAAGAAATAGTAATTAGGGAAGATTATCAGAACATATATTGTAGTATTAATGCAAGTCATATTTTGGTAATAAGGTGAAGTGGATTGTGGGGCTCTGATAAACGAGCCACAAATTAAAGTGACAGAATTACAGAAAGGTTTTACAGTGCATGCGGGTGGAACTGAAACCGAGGAGAATTGTTGAAAATTATTTTGACAGTGAAGATGCTAACGGAAAGAAATAGTACAGTTTTTGAGCTGAGAATATAGAGGGGGTGATGATCAGAGAATTCCTTTTATTTTGTTCATGTGAAAAAGTAATAAGAAAGAATATTAGGGATTGAGATTGTAATGCCAAAAATGTGTTTGAGGCAAAATGTTGATGTGTAAAGATTTTAGAAAGAGATCAATGAAGATTATAAAGCAAATTTTAATGAAAATCATGTTAGGGCTGTGGTTGCATTCTGGGAATCTCAGGGAAATACAATCTGAATGTCAGAATTTGATCTGAGAAAAAGACGGTGAACTTGGATGTTGCTAATTTTCATTTCATGGATTATGGGCTGGTGGTTTTTTGTAATTTATAAAAAGATTTTATAAATGACAAGATGGTGTGGCAGGGATGTGATACTATGGACACCTATGAAGAATGGACAGAATTGATTTTGTCTCAATCTCAAGTGTTTCTGTTTGATGGACCAGCAGATAGTACCTTTTGAAATTCAGTCTTTTAAGTGGCATCCACTTAGGGATGGATGGGTGGTTTTTGGCAATCAAGTGCCAACAAAACCGGAAATAGAGTAAATCTAGGTGTTGGTCTATATTAACAGACATGCTTGTGATCAAGGAGTTTTGGTCTGGTATTGGAAATTGCCATTTCGTATTGTTGGCCACCATGTTGGGAAGAGTAAATGGATGAGGAGTATGTAAGGGGTGGTAGCTGAAATAGCAGAAGTTGCCCCAAGTATCAACTATCTACCCAATTGGAAAAGCATGTAAAGCACTTAAAACATTTATATATAATATGTGGAACAGAGTTTATGTTCTTATTTCTCAAAGTGACATTCGTTTTTCATAGTGCTACTTTGTGAGCATGCATCACATCCTTCCTCAGGTTTCTGTGAGCACCGATAGGATTGAGGATTAAAATGCAACGTGGGGGTGGGGTGATCACTGGCCAGTTGGTGGAAAGCTTGAACAAGGGTTAAGTTGTATGTTTACATCTTTTGTATGTCGTCTTCCTGGCTCCATGAAGAGACAACTGTGATCATAGATACAGTGCTTCTTGAAGAGCTCTTGGCTTGAACCCAGGTCAGGAACTAGTCATAGCCATTGTGCAACTCACCCAGAGTAACCAGATTTAACCCAGTGCAGGTCCACCTGCTATGGATATAATGGACCCAACCATTTTGCAAAGAACTGCCTGTAGAAGAGGCAAATGGCTGCTAACACTGCAACAAAATCAGCCACATTGTTCAGGAAACAAGGTCAGAGACAAGACATCAGTGCTGGTCTCTTACCCAGGCAAGGTGTGTGAATAAGTCACTACCAATTGTCACAGTCAATGTCAATGGAAAACCATGTTCAGCCTTGCTGGATGCTAACATTTCATATAAAAAACAAGTAAATTAAATTCAATAACCAGATACATATGGACTTATTGTGGAATCGGTACTGTTAGGATTTGTATGGAAGCCAGCAACACTACCACAATCAACATGCTGGTAATGCATGAGAGGACATTGCATTTGGGCTTACTGCTTGGTACTGACATGATTTAGGCACTAAGTTATAACTGTATCATGTGCTCTGGAGATATGAAGTTCAAGGAGAGAATGCCTATTTGTGCAGCACCGTGTTGATGGAGCTGATTTCAGTGCAAAATTCAATGAGCAGTGAAGAATATATATTCTTCACTGCTCATTGAATTTTGCACTGAAAGATATAAGATAAACTAAGGTGGTGGTGAGGAAGCAACATAGTGAACGATCCACTGATTATGACATGGAGAAATGTCTCTTCCCATGTGTGGAAAACTTGTCGGGTACTTCCCTGTGTGGATGGCTTCCTGTGGTTACAGTGTTGATTTCCAAATAGGAATGACTGCCAAAGTTTCCCCCTCTTGTCTGAAGGGCACAGAATGCATGCCGGGATATTTTTCTTAGCCAGTAAAATGGGATGGCTTTTGTTTTGACATGACTCAATCCAGATCTGCCTTAACTACTAGACAGACATACTGTGTTTGCTTGGTTGACCTTGATTTTGTGCACAAACACCAACTCCTAGTTTGTGAATTCTTTTGCCATCTTATCAATTTTGATTTGCTTTAACTATATTGTTTGCTTGCTTACATGATTGTTGCTGTTTTATCTTTTTGACCATTTTTTTTTTTCATTGTAAACTTTATTAATTCTGAATTGTTATTTCTTACACTTTAACAATGGCTTTTAACTTATCAGACAGACTTCATTAAATGCAGAGCCACCACCATGAAACAGGTCTGGGATGATGAAATCAGTTAAGCTCCCTTGAAACAATAGTGATGGATACAATTGCTAAGGGCTGGCTTCACCATTCTCTCTCCAACAAATTATTAAATTTATATTTGTTTTTAATGCTTTTTAGAACCTTCAAAATTTTGGTTTATAATTGTTTTCTTGTGTTATCAAGTGACCATAAATTAGCATAGGAAATTTTAGCATCTTTTTTAGGTGAAAGACACATGGCTTTGAGAATTCTTACAAAAATCAAATAATTGTCAGGACTTATTCACAAATGAATGAAATTATTTTAGAAATGTTTTTTTTTTTTTTTAATAGAAAATCTTGGTAATATATATATATATATCTTGCCATCCACTTATTTAATTTTATGAAATTTAAAAAAAATTCATTTTTGTACTGCTTAATAAGTTACAAGCACATTGCCTTAGAGAATTTAAATCATCAATTCTTTTTTGTAAAAGAGGATCCCCCCAATGCCAGTTATAGAAAATCTACTCTGAATTGTAAGTTAAAAAATTCAATAAAACCAACACATTAAACTGGAGAAGCTTTTAATTGCTTTTATGAATAAGCTATATTATGAACACTATTGTGTTAAGAAAATAATTCTTTCAATGAATAATGATATTTTACAAGAATTATTCTCATTTTTTTAAGAAGTTTTAAATCTTAAGATTCTGTACTAATTTGTAGCAGTGAGGTGATATTGTTATTAAGTAAAAACTATATTTACTCATAAATGGAAAAGATTACTACGATTCAGCAACCCCAGTATATTAAAAAGAATTTTGAACTTTTTTGTGTTTATAAACATGCCAATTTTTGTAAATACAAACATCCAAATATCATATTATTGAAAAATAAGAGTGCTAGCTATAGTAAATTTAAAGCTGACATACCTAAAATTCAATAAAACATTAGATTATTGGGTAGTTAAAAATTATATAAAGAATAGCATTCCCATTATATATTCCTCAAGTAAATGAATGAAATCTCTAGATTCTTGCTCCAACCTACCTTGGAGCCCCAAATTAAGAAATGTCAAGAGGGAAACCCAGTAACCCTGATAAAACAGAAATACACAAATAGTATACTTGTATTCAAAAGGAGCTACGACCACGAATAAGCCTTATGTTCCTCTACCCAAGTATAAGTGAACCAAGTAGATAGTCAACACAAACAAGATAATCATGAACCACCACATTTATGCAGATATATGTAGGAAATTGTTAATTTGGGATTTATGATATATCCTCAATTTGGAAACAGTGGTAGGTAAGTGTTAGTTCTCTGCCTTATTGACAAGATTAGAATACTACTAAGAGTTGCACAACAAAATTTTAGTCATTGTTTAATAAATATTATATATATATATATATATATATATATAGATAGATAGATAGATAGAGATAGATAGAGATAGATAGATGGATAGATAGATGGATAGATAGATAGATACAGACAGACATATAGATAGATAGATACAGAGAGACATATAGATAGTTAGATACAGACAGACATATAGATAGATAGATACAGACAGACATATAGATAGATAGATACAGACATATAGATAGATAGATACAGACATATAGATAGATACAGACATATAGATAGATACAGACATATAGATAGATACAGACATATAGATAGATACAGACATATAGATAGATAGATAGATACAGACATATAGATAGATAGATACAGACATATAGATAGATAGATACAGACATATAGATAGATAGATACAGACAGATAGATAGATAGATACAGACAGACAGATAGATAGATACAGACAGACAGATAGATAGATACAGACAGATAGATACAGACAGATAGATAGATACAGACAGACATATAGATAGATACAGATAGATAGATAGATAGATACAGACAGACATATAGATAGATACAGATAGACAGATACAGACAGATATATAGATAGATACAGACAGACAGACACAGACAGACATATAGATAGATACAGACAGACAGACACAGACAGACATATAGATAGATACAGACAGACAGACATATAGATAGATACAGACAGACAGACATATAGATAGATAGATACAGACAGACAGATAGATAGATAGATAGACAGACAGATAGATAGATAGATACAGACAGATAGATACAGACAGACAGATAGATACATACAGACAGACAGACATACAGACAGATACATACATACAGACAGATACAGACATACAGATACAGATAGAACTTGTAAGACATTCTAATTCACAAGGTATTCACAAATCTTAAAATGCTCAGCTTTCTACAACAGAAGCAACAACAAACAAATAAAAAGTACATTTCAAATTTAAGATAAAAAACTCACCTGCTAATAATCTAATGATTCCCAAAATACCATGAATAGGTTTAACTACAGCGGCTTCAGGTAGAACATTTCCAACTAAAAAAAAAAAAATGTGTATATTATATTTAATAATAATGTATACATGGGGTCACAGCTCTCAACACACTACATATTGATGCTGTGGTTTCTGTAGCAAATGTTTTTATGGAATGAAGTTGCTAGCTCCATGTCCAACACAGTTAATTCACAATTGTTCTCCTAGGTTGCTAGCCAATCAAGGCTGAAGAACTCAGCCTACCCTACTATTTCAGCCATAGCTTTGGTTGGAAGAAGAAGGAGTGGATTCATATCTTTCCCATATAAATACACAGGTACTTACACAAATAATCAAATGTAAATTAATAACATTGATATACTAGTATACCAAAAGTCATGAAAATCAATTTTTATTGTTATATTTAAATCATTGCCTTTACTTTCAAAGATTTTATAGCTTTAAAATTTTAAACTAAAATTAATAAATTGATTAAGTACAGTGTAAATGTGAATAAAACCAACAATATAGTAGTAATGCCTCCATAAAAAAAGAAAAAAAAAAAAAAAAGAAAAAATGAAAATGTATGCACAAATTCTTGTTAATAGAAGGATTGCAATTAAGAGTTTAACAAATCACACTTGTAATAGAAATGTGAATTTAGTAAATAGCTTACCATGAAATTATATTTCCAGAATGTCATAGAGATTAACAACTTTTTCAGGAAATGAAAACCTGCAAAAAAAAATATTAATGACTAGTATACTTACTTTGAAGATTTATCTCCTGAGTGACACGATCAATTACTAAAACTTCATGAGTCCCACTATCCTGAGCTTCAATGATAAATTTCTCAGAGGTGATATGTCTGCAAAAAATAAATTGATATATAACAAAAAGTAAATAAATAAAATTTTGATGTTATATGTCATATTAAAATAAATCTTTTTGTATATTCTCTGATATAACCAAGAAATTTTAAGCAATAGATAAGAAAAAATAGCTAACAAAAATAAACATGTTCTACATCTTATTAACTATACTAATTTGGAAGTTAAGCAATTAAAAAGAAAGTTTATGAACTTTTAAGATCAAACCAATAACTATATATATAATATATAGAAAGAAGAGAGATCAAAGTAAATACAGGTGAAAATATTACATATATTTCAGAGTCACCTGTAGTTGTCACTAAAAAAACATTGAAATCAAGTTGGCATGTTTTGTCTATGAAATGAATGTCAAATGTAAAGAAACATTTGAAGATTCCCTTGTAAGTTTGAAAGCCTTGTGCCATGATTGTTTGTTTAACTGTTATTTTTTTATATATTTGGTTTTTTGTTGGTTGTCTTTGTTGCTCTCATTTATCTGTTGTTATTTTCTCTTCTCTATTGCTAATTATCAAATTTTTTAATTCAGCCCTCCCCACAACTTCTTTAATTTAGAATATGCTCACCTACTGTTATTTATCAATACTGAAAAATTAAGCTATACCGTCCTGATTTTTTAGTTGGTAGTAGACATCTTTCCGTCAGCAGCATGATGACTGAAACTGTGCAAAAGAAAGGTGAGGAAAGTAGTAGGAGTCCAGCAGGTTCACTAGGTAAAACAAATCCACACTTCTCATCTTGTCTCAATCCCTTATACACCACTCACTGTCCAAAGCGAAAAGTATACTCCCATTAAATGAGCGTACCATGCTTTTATGCATCTGACCCAGCCAATGAGTGATCAGAACCAGCCAATAAAAATGGCTACAAGCGACACCACCACTTCCATCAGCACAAAGTGCTGCCCGATTCACTGTCCATCCGAAGCTCGCCAATTCGCCATCTCCACACTTCCCTGAAAAACATACACGTGACTCTGGCCCTTTTGGGTCGCCAAGATAAGTCACCGCTACACTCCCCCCTGATCTCAGCTAATGCATCCTGGGGCAGGTCTCTTCTGTCAGGTACTCCTTTGAAGAGGAACAACGAGAGTCTCGTTCTCAGATGAACTACGGCCTAGAGTGTCATTAGGTGCTTTGGCATTGGTCTCTGAACTGGTATAGGAGGAAACACCTGGTGAACTAGATTTTAAATATACAAATTGTTCACTCTCCTCTGTATCACTATCAGAGCCTGATGACAGATATTATCCTAGAAAAGGTCGTAAATTCTTCATGTGCCGCAGCGCTCCATCAATCTGCACTGACTGTGGACTGATTATTTGGATTACACAACCCATTTTGAATTTGGTCGTGTATCTACCATATGGAGACTTTACCCAGATGATATTTCCTTCTTTGTATACTCCTTGAATGTTTTGAGGTGTAAAAGAGGGCATGGTATCAATGTTTTGTACCCGGATGTGGTACCTATGCAGGATGTTGGCTGGTGCTGTGGAAGCTGAAAGACTGTCCTTGGGAGTGACATTGTGCCAATAGACCACCTCTGAAACTGAACATTGCTTTCTGGCTGTGATAGTTTTGATACTTCAATGACAGCATTCTACAATCCCATTCCCAGCTGGTACATGGGCACATCAGAATCTCAAGTGTACCTGCCAGCTATTTAAAAGTTTCTTAAATTTCTTACAGGTGAACACAGTGTCATTATGTGTCAATATTTCAGCTGGCGAGCCCCACACATAGAAAATTGATTCTAGTTGACAAATAACATTAGTGTAGTCTTGTCGATGCAGCAGCCAATATATTGCAAACCAAGAAAGACCGCAACCAATGAGCATTAGAAAATGACTGCCTCTGTAGTGGGTAATGTCCATTGCCAATCTACTCCAAGTTAATTTTACACCTAGTGTCCCTTTCTTCCATTGCACCAGTGCTGGATCAATTGACCAGCAGGCTTCACAGGTTTTGACAACAGATTCAATAAATTTTCTAGACACTAATGGGTCAACAGACCTGGCAAAGTATAAGGTCCTCTTCACACCCAGGTGGCCACTTTGGTGGTGTATATTGGTCACCTGGTTCTTGTTCAATCTACACTCCACAATGAAGCAGCCTTTCAGCAGTGGCTCTTCTCTGTGCCTATGTAAATCCAACCACCTCCGTGGCACTGGATTAGGCAGTTTGTGCGGTTTAGACAGGATTTCACCAGTGTCACATCCATCATCAAAGTATATTCCTTCGCTAATGCTTGCAATGTCTCTAAGCGCCATCTTAACAAAATCTCACCAGCCACCTTTGTGTTTACCCGTGCCTTCCCAGTCAGGGTGTCAGATATCCATCGATGCACGCAGGTTAAATCCGTAACCAAATGTAACACTGATGGCCATCATTGAATGGTCAGAGTTACACCTTTTATTGCTGCATTGAGCTTAGCCAAATTGATATGCTTAGCATGCTCAGCTGGACGCAACAAACTAGCATCCTCCACAATGCTCCCAATTCATTTCCAGTGCCACTACTGTGGCCACAGAACTTGTGTCCACCCAAACCTTCATCTCACTACCTTCAACGCACCAGTCTCCTCTCACGGGATCTATCTTGCATACCTTGGCTAGTTTCTGTTAGCATGCAACGGAGAGAGCCATTCTTGACTTTATCATCCCATCCATTTGTCACTGCAGTTGCCTGCCACTTTATAAATGCAGTTGCCACTGAGCCAGACACACAAGGAAATGGCCCACAAGTTTCTTGCATAGGGAAAAGATGCTCTTATCGGTGATGAGCTCTGGAACATCTGGGATTTCACTTCCCCATTTCCATTGAAGATTGCCATCCTCCCCGCAGACCTGCAGGCTCAAAATTTTGGCTCCATCTTCCAATCACTCTGGATCTTTACAGATGAGCCCATAATCAGAGTGATGCTGCCACATGTGTACTGCAGAAACCAGTTTTTCATTATTGAAAATGTCATCAATGTATTCCGATGTGGCACTGTTAATCTTGATTCACTACTACGTCGATGATAGCTCTCATGATGAGCATGCTGCATTTAACCTGAAACTCAATCATGTAAGGCAAAAATCGCTGACCCTTAAAAACCACAGTCTGAAAGGGCTATAACGTCTTATCGACATGGATTTGCAATTAGGCTTTTCTTAGGTCCAAAAGTGATACATCGGCTCCTTGCCATTGACATTCTCTTAGCTTCTTTGCGCATACATCCGTATCAGCATTGAATGCCTCCACAAATTGATTCAATTCGTGATAGTCAAACACTGGCCAGACCTTCTGCTTGTGTTCTTGTACAATCACCATCAAAGGAATCAAACCCTTTGGTGGGCCAAGCTCCTTTTCGGGATATCGCAACAGCCATCCATTTTGTTGCCCCATTAAAAGTTCATTTTTGTATGCATCCCAAGCATAGGAAGGCACAGTATATTCTTGCACCTTATTTTTCAATTCACCAGGTGTGTGACCACTCAGCCATTTCCATGAGGCAGTCCATACCTTATTATTGTTGTTGAATGCTACACTAAAGTCAGGTTTGTCAATAAAAATAGCAGCACACAGGCTTAGGCTTTCATCAGGAAAGTGTATTTCACCTGATCTGGTTAGGTGCATGCCTCCAAGCTCCCTGGTCATGTCGATCCCGAGAATAAGATCATATCCCAATGATCGTCTATAAACGATCAGGGCCTTAATAGTCACAGGACAAGCCTGCCCAATGCCCAACTTGATTTTGCTGTACCCACAGTACTTCAAGGTTCTCTCATCAACTTACTATTTTCACCTCCTTCTGCCTCCAAAGATGGCATCCAGCTCTACTCACCAGTGTCTGTGAGCACCCAGAGTCCACCAGAGCAGCACATTTCTGTTGACTGGCAAATGCCCCTACAGCAGGCAGTTCCAGTTTTTCTAATTGTTTGGGAAGAAGACTGGTTTCCCTGATATGTGCACTCTGATGATATATGCTTGATCTTGTCGTATTTAAAACACCTCATCTCATGGCGGGTCCTTCACACTCTCTGAACAGCCCTGCATACAATCTCTGGCTATATGGTTAGGACCAGAGCACCTATAGCACATGACAGTTCCTCTACAGGAGTTAATGGAAAGAACTTCCTCGTTTGTTGAGCAGATACAGTGAACAATTTCTCATGCTCCTTATCATAAGTCATGATAGCCCGAGCCTGGGTTTGCAACTGCTCCACAGTCTTAGTCTCCATCCTAGATGACGGCCAAAGAAGCTGTCTAACATGTGGCAGACCGGATAAAAATGCACATGCCATCCAACGTTCCAGAAGCAATTCTCCTACTAGCTGAGCCAGGTGATGTAACTCTGCCAAAAATTCATCCACTGTTTCATTCTGCTGAAGTTGTTGTGCCACGAATTGGTCAAACGCATTGAATGCATCTGTTGCGTATGCAGTCATAAGGGCTCATTTGATCTCTTCTGCATTTTGAGTTGTGGATATGGATTTTTGACACTTTTTGATTTACACTACAGACGATAATGGGTATGTCTCCATTCCCATAAATACAATAGTAAATATTGTTGTTAGTCAGCAGTTGGAGATTCATTGTGGAATTCACTTGACTCACTTCTAGCAGTTGACTACTACTTCTACGTGCCACTGGTGAATCTTATATGTGTTGTTCATGTCCTAAGTATTATTAATCATTACCAACCTATGTGTGATGATTCTATTCAGTAAACTTCCCAAGGTTACAACAGTGTTAATACACAAAAGGGGATACAGACAAGCACTTGATCACAGTGTTCTGGCTTCAAGACAAGACCAGAACTGAGTCAGAGGAGAAGTGACCTATCTTATTGGTTAGGAAAAAAAAGCAGCATGCATTTGTGTGGCTTTGTTTATAAATTGGGGAGGGTGAAGTATTTTGCAGTCATTCCTATGCAGGATTGGAACCAACAGAAAAAAATGAATGATGAGAATATAGTGAACAGAGTGGTGAGAGGTACACACAAACTTCCCAGAATTCAAAGCAGCTGTCAAAAGAAACACATTTCTTGTAGCAAATTTAATTATATTTTATCTTTTTGAGCAGGAATTCTAACTATAATAAATAAGAAAATCTATCATTCTTTACTTGTACTAATAATTCAACCAAGAGTGATCCGTGAGTTATATAATTATCTATGCTGGGCGAGGAGATAACGGTTGATATTTGACCTTTCACTTCCATTGGTAATAACTTGTGGAATATGAAAAGAATGAATTAGAAACTGATTAGTAACAAATATATAATTTTATTACTAGTAGTATATCTGCATAAAAACAAAATGTTGGACATTGTTTGACATGCTGCTTTTTTTAAGAGACTTGTTTTGATATATATTATTTATAATATAAAGTGCAGTACTAGATTAGCAGTTAGGTCTCATAATTTTACAGTTGAAATGGCAACATGTAACAGTAAGTTCTGTGCTAACAGTTTCTTCTCTCGCACTTCTCGCTTGTGGAATTCTTTCCTGGTTTCTTACTTTCCAATCAACTTTGATCTTAAAAAAATGTAAATGTAATGTCCATCATCATCTTCTGTCTCCTTAATTCCTGTTCGTTTTATTCTCCTCTTTCCTTAATGTTTCATTTTTTCCTCCTCAATAACCAACAGAGTAACTCACTGAGGAAGTAATGCCTATATGACCAAGATGGAAATACTGAAGAATCGCCATTACTTGTCAAGTTCATATGTATTTGTCTGGACACTCTTCAAGACCATTTCTGCAATTGTTCTTAAAATTTATGATGGTGCCTTGAGTAAGGCCTCCACTCAGTACGTATTGGAGGGATCCTCTCTTCAGACACAACAGACAAAGTGGAGACCCAATCTTCTCCCATGTGTAGAGGTTTGCTGGGTGTGGTAATGTGTCATATACTGCCTGCACAAGGAGACTTATATTACTGGGATTAGGATACCAGAGATCTGATCAGGAAATCTTCCTTTTTTTTCTGTTTTCCCATTTTGTCCAGGCCCCCTGCTGACTTAAGGCCACCATTTATCTGGCTCTTAAATTCTTCCACTCCTGTTCTCACTTCATATTAGAGACAGTGTTTCCAATCTTTTCTTTTCTGCAGGGATTGGAAGAATAGCCTCGGTCTGATTGGCCCACTGCCACTGTTCCTATGAAAGCCTTCTGTCTTAACTTTTGCTCTGCTGTACTTAACTCCTACAATGTCTTCCACTTTCTCCCTGTTTGAATTTCAAGTCCTGCTCTTGCCACTTTAGATTCTTTCAAATCCAGATACAGAATTGCCTCCCTGGTTCTTACCACTTTATTCCTCCGCTAATCCCTAAGGGGAGTTGTAATGCATTTGAAACTTCATACAAAGCCACACTGAACAAACTTCTTGGTAGACTGAGTCATCTTCACAATAATCTTTTTCTCCAACTGTTGTCAATGCCACTTCATAGTGTCAAAGCCAACAAAATTTTTGGCAAAATAGTATATTGACATATACACACCTTAAAACAGCCAAGAAACCCTGACTTGCTCACTTTGCTTAACATTGCTTCCAGATATATAAAACATTTCTGAATAGCACTTATAATGGACCTCGACACTCAACTTCTGCTGATTTTACTAACATGTCCAGAGTTAGGGTGATTAATATTACTGAAACCGTATCTAAAAGACTTGTCACCGCTACATAATAAAATTTTCTATTTCAGATAACTGACACAAAAATGGTGGTGTTCAGTATTTACATTATGCGGACTATTGTCTTCATCTTTGTCGCCATATTTATCACAACGTTTCTTCAGGTGGTTGGAATTTCGAACTGAACCCTTTATTTCGATCACTGGGGTAGACTGTTCTAGTTCCACGTGCCATGTTTGATGGATGTCAGTTATCAGTTATCTCCTGTTAATTTTCCCTCTGAAAGTTCTCTTAACCAGGTATTGAACTCACACTCTTTGGGTCTGTCACTGGATCCAAACAACGCCTTTATCAACTGTGCCATGTGTCCTTGAGGACATCTGGGTATGAATTTCTGGGTATTATAAACCTAATGTTTTCAGCAACCATTTTTACCAGTGCTCATATTGCAATTTTGCTGTTATCATTGCATGTTTATACCAGTGCTCATATTGCAACTTTGTTATCATTGCTTTTCTCTGGCACTCCTTATTACTGGTTCCTAAATCGTATTCTTTTCTATGCTTGGTCGGCTCAGGAGATTTTTGTGGCCTAGCATATGTGCTGATTCCTTAAGTTTACGATTTTTCCAATGGTGTTCCCTGTCTATGATCTCAACATGATCCCACAGGGGACGGTTATCTCCCTTCTCTCTCCATATGTGGTCAGCCACGCCTGATTTTTCTACTTCCCCTCGCATTACAGCTTTCTGGTGTTCTTGAAGCCTTACCTTGAGGGGGCGGCCTGTCTCTCCTTTATATTTCTTTCCGCAGCTGCATGGGATAGCGTACACACAGTCTTTAGTCATGTTCTCCTGTATGGGGGGGGGGTCTCACTCGAGAGAGATATCTGCGAAGTGTTGTCAAGCTCTTGAAGGTTGTCCTGATGTTATATGGACCGCAGATCCTTTGTATTTTCTCTGATAACCCCTTCACATAAGGCAGGCAGACTGTTTTCTGAGTGTTGTTGTCCTCCTCTTGTACCTGCCTATCCCAGTTTTTTGGGGCTGCTGCCATGTACCCAGGGTAGTTGTTACGTTGTAGGGTACTACTTATATTGACCAATTCTTTATCTAACATCTCTGGGTTGCCACTTATGACTTTTGCTCGGTGTTGTAAGCAATGGACAATCCCTTTCTTTACGCTGTATGGATGGTGGGACTTGAAATTGAGGTACTGTCTGGTGAATGTTGGTTTACGGATGTCTTGAAACCATGCTCTGTTCGAGATATTAGTACATCCAGGAATGGGAGTGTGTTGTTACTCTCTTTCTCCATTGTGAACTATATGGAAGGTCTTATTGAGTTCACATGGTCCAGTAGAACCTGGACATCTTCCTGGTGTGGCCAGAGTATGAAGGTGTCATCTAAGTACCTTAACCATATAGTAGGCTTTAGAGATATAGATTCTAATGTCATTTCTTCAAAGTATTCCATGTATATATTCGCCATTGCTGGTGATAATGGCGAGCCCATTGCTAAGCCCTCATCCTGTCAATATATGTGTGATCCCATTCCAAAGTGTGTTGTTTGTGTACAGAAAGTCGACATCTCCATCAGATTATCTATTGGAATACTGGTCCGTTCTTCTAGGGAAGAGTCAGAGGTCAATTTGTCTCTGACTACTGAGAGTGCCTCCTCCGTGGGTACCTTGGTGAACAAACTCACCACGTCCAAGCTCACCATCTGGTTGGATAGGATGGGAGCATCTTTGATTATTTCCACGAAGTGGGCAGAGTTTCAGACATATGAAGGAGACTTTCCGATCAATGGGTCAATTATATCTACAAGGAAGCGACTCAGAGGGTGGCACACAGAGCCTTGGCAACTAACAATCGGCCTGAGTGGAAGACTGTCTTTGTGAATCTTAGGGAGACCGTATATGTGAGGTAGCTTGGTGTAACGCTGCGATAACTGCCTATACATTTTGGGTGCAAAGTGATCCTTGTTCTTGATTAGGATCTGTGACAGTTTGCGTTCCGTTTTCATAGTAGGATCCTTTTTCACTTTGCTGTAGCTACCAGTTTTCTTGTATACTCTGATTTGTCCATCACTACAGTCGCGTCACCTTTGTGCGACTGTAGGGATGGACAAATCAGAGCATTGGTTTTAAATTTACTATAGTTATCACTGTTATTTTCTGATAATGTTGAGTATGGATGTCCATATTTACAAAAATTAGCACACACACACACAAAAATTCACAATTCTTTTTAAAATATTGTGGGTCACTGAATTGTATTAAGCTTTTCCATTTATGACTAATAAATATAGTTTTTATTTAATAACAATATCATCTACAATACAGAAATTTAAATATCTTCATAAATTATTCGTATTAAAATTTTAAAAAATGAAAACAATTCTTGTAAAAGTTCATTATTCATAATAGTGTCCATAATATATTGTATTCATAAAAGCAATTAAAAGCTTTTCTAATTATGTCTTAGTTTTATTGCAGTTTTTCTTTTATGATTCAGAGCAGATTTTCGATTAGTGGCGGGGGGAGGGGCGTTTTACAAAAAGAAATTGATTATTTAAATTCTCCAAAGAGTTCTGCTTTTAAAATCAGACGAATTATTTGATTTTTGCAAGAATTTCCAAATCAATGTTTTTCACCGGAAAAAAAAATTTCCTATACTAACCTTACTTGCCCTTGCTGACACAAGGAAAACAAAATTTTTAACAAAAATTTAGAAAGTTCTAAAAAAGGATAAAAAAAAAAAAAATATAATTTAATAATAAAAAGTCCTTTGGGCTTTCCTACAAAGAAAGTTTGTGACGATAAAACTTTGTTTTTATTACGTCTGGAGCATTGTTGTTTTTTCTTCTTTTTTTCTCATCATGGCATGCTCAATAACGAATAGGCACCTAGCTTAATTAGTTAAAGACAAGTCCTCAGAGAATTTTTAAATCGTAAATGTGTGTTTATTTTGTCAACAAATACCCCTAGTTACAGAAAATCTGCTCTAAATCGTAAAATAAAATAAAAAATATAATAAAAGTAAAAACCAAGGCTTTTTAAAATTGTTTTTATAAAAATAAAAAAAATATATTTATGGATACTATTGGCTTCCGCTAACAAACAACTTTTTTCAATTAATCCGCACTAAGGATAATTAAACTTAAATTAAAGCCTAAAGATAAGTACCTCCACGAAATCGCTAAAAAAGAGAGCATATATAGTCTGATGAAAAAGACGCCAAACTTTATGATAGTTCTGCTTTAGTAAAAAGGAAAGCTAAAGCAGAACTATCATTTCTTACTGCCAATTAGTTTTTTAGAGAATACATTGTCATCAATTGTAAATATCTTCCCATTTAAACTTTAATAATACCCAAACTAAAAGTTTAAACTGAACCGGAAAAAAGACTTTTAATTTGACAATTTTTCATACAGTGATTCATATAGAGATATGACTATCACTATTATTCCTATAATCAGCTCGTGATTGCAGATATCGACAACAAAAATTTTTTAAAAGTTGGTAATTGGAAAAAAAACAAACAAAAAAAAAAAACACAACAAAACAAAACAAAAAACCTTTCAAATTGTAAAATGATCTTACTCATAAAATAGTTATAAACTTTAGTGTTTTAACATCAGATATCAAGTGATTATTCGGTAGGTATTTTAATTTTTTTGTATCATTTTTTTCTTTTGTAACTTAAACAAGCAACTTCATAACAGAAAACTAAAAGTGTTTTTTTTTTTTTTGGTAATTAAAACTAAAAAAACACGTGGTTATCATTTATTTTCATTCAGTTTAAGACATTGATCAAATACAAAAATAGATTCAGCACAAGATTATAGAATTTAGTTACTAAATGTATTATTGTGAAAGCAGTGAGTAAAAGTCGAGTTTGACTTCTTTTTTTTTACCACGTCATTAATTAAAAAAGAATAACAATAAAGCTATTTTCAAAAGAACATATATTGGAAGTGCGGTTCACATATAAATAGAAACTATTAAAAGCTTATCACAAATTTATATCTTTAAAAAAGTAACAAGAAAAATAATCGCAAAACATTAAAAAGTTGCTAATAGTTTTTACTCACAAACGAAATGAATCGTGCACAGCCATCATAACACCTGTGAATATTTTACACACTTCCCAAAAAGAAGAGTCCAATATTTTAGTAAAACAAGGGAAATAATCATGAAATTTTTGGAATTATTTAAATTACTTACAATATTGGATTCGCGAGAAATCTATTTCAATCTCCAATTGTCATGGCGCAAATTTGACTCCTGAATAAAAAATAATTATGGCAATTTTTTTCCCTTGCTAATCGAAAGAAGAATAAATGGAATAAATTCTGATATAAATATTTTAAATAAAATTAGGAGATACTTGTTTTTTTTTTTCACCATACTTTTTTTATGGCCTTTTTAATGTAAAATTCTTCGAAAAGAGAGAGACTTTTTTTAGAATTTTATAGAAAAACATTTTCGTGTGAATGCACTGACTTTTTTTTCTTTTTCTTTTTTGTTGATGAGTTTCAAATTGTGTGTATTTAGGAGGCGGATCACATATTGAAGTTTAAACTTTTTTTTAATGTTTTAGTTAGTTCTTGAAATATAAATACTGAGAAAATAAAAATTCAGAAACTCAAAAGAAAAGTCAATAGGGATTCCTTCGTCTGAAATTATATCCGTATTTGAATATTTCTTATTCTTATTTTATTAAATTCATAGTGTAACAGAAAAAATTCTTTGATAGATTTTTTTTTTTTTTTTTTTTTGTAATTTTCTATAATATAAGTTATTTGATATTTTAAAAAAGTCTTTATTTATTCTAGGTACCGACACGGACTTTCTAAAAAGGAAAAAAGGCAAAAACGGAAAACGCATTTTAAATAATTTAAAAATGCCTTCTTTGAACTTTTGGTTTTATTTGAAAGATAATACTAATAGATTCCGTTAAAACTAAAAAAAATAATTTCCGTATATAAATATAGTTTTCAGGCATTTTTAAAATATTGGTAAGTTTTTGGGGTTTTTTTTTTTATCGCTCATCGACTCATTGAACTGTCATTATAGACAGAATGTAAATAAATTTAAAATCTCTTTAAAGTCCAATATTTATCCTCGTTGTGTTTTGAAATCATTTAGCAAATTTAAACATTAATTCACTGAATTTTAAAAAAAATAATTTAAAACTTAATGAAAATAACGTTTATTTACGTACGGTAACCTGTGTGTTCAAAGGTAAAAGTAAAAAATATATAATCATACCCCTTACTTAAAAAGCGCGCGAAAAATTTAAAATAGAAATTTAAGAAATACGGAACACCGGTAGTGCAATAATCAAGACATTGATATCTATATTTAAAAATAAAATATTTTTAACCTCATATAAACAATGATTTAAGAATATAAGTTTTTATTTCATAGGATTTTATTTTTTTATACTATATTAGTTGATTTTTTTTTAGTTAAATAATACTTTTGAGTTTAATCTATAACTTTTTTGTACCTGTTTGATGTTATAAAATAACTAATTGCAGCGTCACATAATGTGTGTATTTTTTAAAAAATATTTTGGATTTAAATACCCAGGCGCTCCGCAGTTCAGAAACTATGATCAAATTGTAGTATCTGTTCCACTGCCATGACCTGCTAAGACAAGCTTTGTGTCCGATCCCGCGCAAAAAGCTTACCTTGTTCACGCTAACATTATTTTGTTTATGTATTTTTTTAACAAAAATAAACTTGGCAATATTTATTTTTTACTCAAGTCTTCGTTTTTTGTTTGTTGTTGTCTTCCGTCATTCAATATTTGCGGGCCAATATACCACCCGCAATATTCACTAATGAAAAGACAATGGCGAATGTTGATATTCGCCGTTGTCTTTTCATTTAAGAAACTTTATTTTAAGAAGCTTTATTCATTAACGAAATTAGTGATTAGATGGTTTTTATACAGAGTGGTTAGTATTGGAATGGGTAGAATGGGTAGAATGGGTTCATTATTATCACATTCTCTCCCGGTTATTGTTTTATTCGTACGAGAGAAAATCCTTTAGACGCCCATACATTTTCCGGATCCTTTGTGGTCTTCACGGTAGTCAGGATTTTCCGGGGTTTTTTTTTTTGTTTCTCTGAGATTCGGTGTCAGAGGGTTTCACTTTATTACGTTTCAGCCTTCTCTTCTGATAGTTTAGTTCGCCCTCAGGGTCGGTAGGATGGACCCGTTTTTGTGCAACCAATCTCTCGATTCATACCACGAAGATTTAGGGCTAGGAGATTGTAAGTAGTCCCCGGAGTCGCCGGTTAGTGTCAGGGCCTGGAATCCTGGGGTTTGGAAGGTTTCTGATTCACCTCCGCCTTACACCAGTAAAGTCCCTTAATGAGACCGTATCTTGCCTTCCGCCAGGATACTATTAAGGCAGATTAGCGTCTATCAGTTTCATTCTACCTAGTTAGTGGTTCTTGCTTACTCTGGTGTATGTGGCGTTTTAATAGCACTGTCCCTGGTTGTGACAACCATGATGGCAGTGAAGTGCTCGTAGAGCATCTTTTTGGGAACGAAAAGAATCTTTCGTGGGAAGTGGCGTTCGTCGCCATGCATAGTAGTGATCTCATAGTGGGTAAGGCAGTCGGTATTAAGCTTTCCCAACAGTCAATGGTGTACCCGTGGTCGGCTGCTGCTAATTGTACAGTTTTTCAAATCACGCCGTTATATCTCTCGCATTGGCCGTTACCCTGCGGGCTATACGGAGCAGTCCTACTAGTGGCTATTCCTTGTTCACGTAGGAACTGTCTGATCTGATCAGACATAAAGGCTGTCACTCAGTCTGAGTTAATATAGGTGGGTAACCCGAAGACAGAGAAGAGGAAACAGAGAGCCTGGATTAATATTTTTGCAGTTACATCAGGACAGGGAATCATGAATGGTAAGCACAAGTATTCATCTGTTATTGTTAATAGATATTTGTTTTTAGTTTTAGATGGAAGTGGTCCCTTGAAATCCAGGGCAAGCCTCTCATATGGTTGTGTGGCTTTTACTACCATTCCCATGTTGGGTCTATAAAATTTTAGTTTTAGTTCAGCGCACATCTGGCAGTTCTTTATAGTGTCTTTTACATCTTCCATGGAAAAAGGTTGGTTTCTAATTCAAGTTAAATGTAACATTCTTGTTACGCTCGGGTGAAATAGATTTTGTGTAGCTTAAGGAGACCTTTGCAGTTATGGTGCCGCACATTCTTGAAAGTGCGTCAATCGCGGCGTTTAGTTTCCCGGGGTTGTATGTAACATCGAACGAGAAATAGGCGAGTTCCATCCGCCACTCGGCTATTTTCTTGTTTTTCACTATACTTGTTACTTTATTGTTGAACATAAACGCCACTGACTTTTGATCCGTCATTAATTTGAAATGGTGCCATTTTCTTAGAGATTATTCAATGTCGTATGCTTGTTTTTCTATGGCTGAATGCCGCCGTTCCGACTGTGAAAGCGTTCCAGAGACAAGTTATCCTGCTTGAATGCGAATTTGGAGCACAATCATCCTAGAAATTCTAGGGTTAAAAAAGCCCCCAGTCTACTTTATAGCAATTTATACACTAAGAGCTCAGTATCTGTATTATATATTATCTACTTCTAAGTGATATCACTTTTCAGGTTTAACTAATTTGCATATTGATTTTTAAAAAGTATATTAATTAATTAACTATCATTAGTGTTCTTTTATTCAAGAATTGTTCTGTTTATGAATATTGTCTTATATAGTACAGAAAAGTGTTTGAAATTTGCATTTTACTTGGCCTTCAACAAGTTGGAATCTATTTGTAAAACTTTTCCTTGAACATGCCAATTTATGAATGAAATGTTCATTTAAAATTTTTGTTTCAAATATTTCAAGTAGTGAATATATATTACTCTGCGAAGCGATAACGAGCGAGCGAGCGAAGCCTGCTAATGTACAATATTACTGGGAAAATATTCTCCCCAACTATTATTAAAATAATTAAAAAATATTGATTATCAGCTGTTGATTGGATTGTTAAACAAATACTCATACTAACCACAAGAACAATAAGTCAGTCTTTACTAGCGCAAGTCATAACAGTAGCAAAAACAACAGCACCCCCACACACCAACACAACAGTGACAACGATGCCATTTGTTTTGCAAACGTGTAAATAAAGTGTTGTATAGGAGTAAAGTGTCGCCGCCGACACTGTGATTTGAACATAGATCGCCAGTGAGCAAACACGGGCGATTCCATTTTGAATGAGTAGATCACGTGATGGTAAAGGAAATGTATATATGGGAATTAGCGTGGCGTCTAATTGATCACTATTTCTAAACTATCCTCTATTACTATATGGATCGCTATTCTCTATTCTATTCACTATACTATTTCTTTATACTGATCACTTTACGGATTACTATTCGGATCACTATTCGGTGGTTACTTTCGAGCTAGTATTATCGAGCAAGTACTATTAGTGCAAGTGTTACTCGAAGGCGTCTGACACCAGTATTGTTCAACGGTGTTACTATAGTTGTAATCTGCGATTACAAAGTCTCTACTACAACGAGCATTACCAAAGTGACAACGAGTATTCGTTGGCGCTACAAAAGTGGCAACGAGTGTTCGTTGACATCACAAAAAGTTATGAGTGAAGGTAAAATGAAAATAAAATTAAATATCTGTTGTTATTATTAATAAAATATGATATGGTGGCAACAGGCAACAGTAACATATGGACCCTAAAAAGGTAAAGAAAAGACAAAAACAAAATAAAAACAGATAGAGCGGAAAATAAAGGAAAGAAAAGCTCACACAAACAAAAATTGGGGAAAAAGGGAAGCATGGATGATACTGCAACAATGATACTGCTACATCCCGTGATGAACCGGGACGCTGGTGTAACTAAATTGTAACTTGACATCCAGAAGATTTTTTAAAGAACACAACAGATGAAGAAAATGTCAGTTACATACTTCTCTGGACAGGAGGAAAAGGGCTAAACCTAGTTGGGACCACAGCGAAGACAGCAACAAGATCATTGAGAAGGTTAGGACTCATCTTGAACCAAAGATCAACCAATGTATTCGGAGGTACAAATTTTAAAAGTTAGAACAAAACCCGCGTGAAATAGTTGATAATTTCAAAAATGAAAAATCTAGTAATACTGTGTAAATTCAAAGACATAGAAGAAAGACTAGACCAATTAGTATGGAGATGTGCACATTCTCATGTAGAGAAATTGCTTAATAGCAGGGACACACACATACACATTGATTGAAGCAATCGATATCACAAGATCATTTGAAGCTACTAAGAAACAAATGAAATCACTGAGTAAGCAAACAACCTGTATACAACAGAAGGATGACAGAATTGATATCACAGCAAAACAAGACAAATAAATCAAATCAAATCCTTGTAAATGCTGCAGAAGAATACATAAATATGATGGCCTGGCGAAATGTCCAGCCTTTGAATTTTAATGTAGAGATTATAACTGTAGGGAGACAAAAGAAAATCACAAGAACACAAGGAAAAGCAAAAGATCTGTGGCGTGCCCAAATGTAAAATTTGAATTTAAAAATAAAAAATAAAAAATAAGGCGTTTGCTTCCCTTAAAAATTAGTATCTCTTTTTTCTCTCTCTCTCTCTCACTCTCCCCTTTGCTCTCAGCAATTGAGAAGGCGATTCTCATATAAAAAGAGGAAAACGAAGAGAAGAGTGAGCAACTGCTACGAAGCAGAAGTTCGCTACTCTGGACTCTAGTTATTGTGATTAGAAATCTACCAAAACAACAAAGGTACCACGCATAACTTCCGCTATAAAAAAGAAGAAATAAAGAAACACCAGGAAATAAATAAAAGAATTTTGGCCAATCAAAAGAACAAAGAAACCTTTTATGTTAATCGAAGCCAAGCTTTGCGCCAAGTAGTGTGGAGCCTTTCAAAATTGTATCTAAAGAGACAGCCAGCAGGGAAAAGACAGCCAGTAACCGTCCCGAGCATGTCGCGTGAAGAACTAAGCGGTCATTTGCTTAAGACATTTGAGGGCTGAGATACTCAACAGATTGACGCCACAAAATGTTTCCAAAGTAGCCACACGCCCGACAATTGCTAACAAGATAATAACTACTATGAAAGTTTGACTCGTAAACCACAATTGCCAAGTACATAATATCAAGCTTTAATAACATCCTGAGAAGTGGGACAGAGGTGAGCTGAATCTTTAAAATAAATAGAGCTCAGGTCAGTAGATACAAGGAGAAGAATTTTAACAGCAAGGAGAAAAGGCGGGTCGTCAACATAAAAGAAGGCCCCAATTTCCAGCCAGCCGTGGAGAGACCAACAGTTCAAGTGAAAACTTTCCTGTTGTTGGACAGCCAAGACAAAAAGATTTCTAAGAAATTTTCCCGAGCACGAACTGCGTGAAGTTAAAACTAAAAGGTGTAATAGTTAGTTATAAGAAGTTATCTTTCATTATTATAACTCTCCACTGATAGCATTCCGGAAATAGAAATGAGGTTTCAGCCTCTTTTTTTTTATTTTATCACTGCTAATAAAAGGATGAAGCGTACACCACGTATATCCTCTTAATTCCTGATTTCAGCCTTGTCTCAATATATTAAATGCTGTCAGAAGTGGAGAATCAGCATGGACCTTTTACAATCACTAACACAAAAGTCCTGGACAGACAACGTCGAAGAAAATTTCAAGACCTAGTTCCAGAACATCGAATTATACCTCGTGGCATCAGAAAAAATATAGAAGCCCGATAGTGTTAAATGCACACACTTCTTACACATAACCGGTGAAAAGGCAACTGAGGTATACAACGCATTGTTATTCACAGACGCGGAAAAAGGTAGCTACACTTCTTTGATTCGCAAGTGTCGGGTTAACTCCTCCTAACTAGGGGACGCTCTCCGGACTATAAATACTCGGCTATTTTTTTTCTCGTTCTCTTCTCACCTTATACACTTATTCGTCAACATGTAAATCTCTCGCGGAGAACCCGTTCCTTTTGGGAAACGCATGAACAATATATACACACACACGTACGCACACACACTCACTCACTACATATACTTTGGACCCAAACAGTTTTCAAATTCATTTATTTCAGACATTATTGTCTTTGTCTCTGGTACGGTTAATACATTATCATTTGTTTGTACATATATACTGGTTCTTGTCGTTTCGTTACATTTCTTTACGTGGACTCACATTCCGAGTCTGCCACGTTTGTTGTGGGTATTTAAGGAGATACAGGTGTTTATCTCTCAAGGCACACATCAGCCCGCAACACAAGGTCTCAATGTTCGTGGAGGGTGTCGCGTACCCCTGGAAGAGGTGGATATGATAGGATATGGCCTGTGGCGCCCCAAATAGAATGAATCACAGGAGGCCTGCAAACCTTTTAGAAATAAATGACGCAAATCTGACAGAACGAAACAAGGACAATAAAAACGAGAAACTTAAGTTAATGCAAAATTTATTTACATAATATATACAAAAATAATGTTTCGGTTAAACGAAACGAAGAGAGATGACAACTCAAAAATGAATAAACAATGAATTAAGTAAATGGAGGAGGAATTAAATAAATGGAGGAAGAATCAAGTAAACGGAGGATACTTGTTGTGGACCGTGTGTGTTTGCGTTTTGTTGTATTAGAAACAAGTGTGTAACTCCTGGTAGAATATTAAAAGGTACAACTACGACAAAATGGACGGACTTGAATTAAGTCCGACTGAAGATGTTAAGAAAACAAACAAGACCGATATATATATATATATATATATATATATATATAAACAAATATATGTATTAAACAAAACGATTTTACAATGGTCATAGACAATAATATTTGTGTGTGTGAACGTTTGTGTCTGTTCTTTGCTGAATGTTCGTATTTTGGTGAATGTTCGTACGTTCGTGTATGTGTGTTCATGGCGTCTCCAACAAATGGGAAGACGCGGATCTTCTAAGAGAGCTTACATTGTAGACGCTGAAATGAAGAAATGGAAAAGAGAACTAGGCGAGAAGTCGCCCAATATTTATAGTATAGGGAGAATGACCCCTAGTGACAATTTGGGAATTAAGGAGGAGCTAACTCCGATATACTGACCGGTAAAGTAGAAAAAAAATAAGATAACTGTAAAAATGTTAAAGTAGAGTCCAGTTAAGTTAGGTTGACAGAAAAAGCCAATGTACGAAAGGTCAGTGGCGTTGAGCAGATGTTGTATAAAGTCAAAAGAATAATCCTGTCCGTAGTAATTAACCGAATGTATACGGCAATGGATGTTTGACGACAAGACGATAAGATGGCTGTAGGATAAACCAATGCATGGCTAGAAATATGTAACAAGCCGAAGTACTAACGTTGAGCAAATGCTGGGTGAAGTTAAGATAAAAATCTATCCGTTGAAATTAAACAAATGGTTTACGACAGTAGATGTTTGACGTCAGCGCGATAAACAGGCAGCAACTTTCTATGAAACCAGGTGAGTTAGGTTGAAAAAGGAACGCCGGAAGAAGGGATCAATGTGTAGCCTGATATACAGGGCTGTTGTGTAAGCAGGTCCATAAACGCCGGTAGAAAAGGGCTGTATAGAGGTTGAAATGTACAGCTCAAAAACACCGGAAGTAAAGGGGTGTATAGAGTTGAAATTGCTGTGACAGCTAACATTACTGGGCGACCGACTCACAGCCAATAGTTTGAAACCAGACCCAAGGCAAGGTGAAGCCGAGAGTTGAATTTACAACACCAAAGGAACAAACAGACGTAGAAAGATTTTTAGGCATGGTTAAATACCTAACCAAATATACAGAAAATATTTTTCAACGGACATTTCAAATGAGGAACCTACTAAAATCTAACGTAGTCTTCACATGGAGTCCAGGACATGAGAAAGAGTTTAACAAACTGAAAAGGATGCTATGATCACAACCTCTGATACAGTCTGCAACTACTCACGAAAATATCCCGTGATGCAAGTAAAAAAGGATTGGGCTCTGTACTGGAACAGCAACATGGAAACCAGTGGTTGCCTGTCGCATATGCATTCACAACGGTGACACAAGGGAGATATGTCCCTATAGAAAGAAAAGCATTGCGATACAGTTTGCTTGCGAACGCTTCCATCAATACATATATGGAAGATCAGTGCAACTTGAAATTGACCACAAACTACTTGTAGCCATATTTTTAAAAAGCACTGAACGATTGCCCAACTCGGTTACAATGGATCCGACAAAAATATGACTTGTATGTCAGCTACATACCAGGAAGGTCCATGCACGCCACAGAGGCATTGTCACGTGCAGCGATGACTGAAAAAAACCCCAGTAAATACCGACAAACTGAGCTTGACATTGAAACACAGGTAGCAGCTGTGATAAAATATGCACGGACAATCGCGTACAAAAAATGAAGACAGTATCAGACTCGACAATGTAAATGCTAAAAATTACATAAGGAACGGTTAGTCAGATACAATAAAATATTGCAAAACTGAAGCACAACCTTATTTTAACCACAGAACGGACCTGACGCTGTTCCATGGCATGATATTAAAAGGGGAACGAATCGTAATTCCAGCGCAATTGGAGACTAATATCCTTGAAAAGATACACGCAGGCCATCAAGACCAAGCAAAATATAAACGCCGGGCCAGAGAATTTTGAATAAACAAAGATATTGAGGGCATTGTTCAAAATTGTGACTTGTGCATTACTTACAGAGATGCACAACTAAAACAGCACCTTATTAGCCATCAAATACCAATACGACTATGGCAAAAAGTAGCAGTAGACCTTATTAGACATGGTAATAAAGATTACCTAATAATAGTGGATAGCGATTCAAACTATCCTGATCGCTACCAGACGAGTGTAGCTGTGATCAAAGCGATACAACATAGCTTCAGTCGATTTGGAGTTGCTGAAGAAGTATTCTTAGATAAAAGACCATGTTTTTCGTCAGCAGAATACATGCAATTCGTAGCTGAGTGGGACTTCAAAAGAACGACATCGTCACCACTATACCCACAGTCAAATGGACTGGCTGAAAAAACATAAAAATGATCAAAAATATCCTTCGAAAATGTAAAGATCCATCGTTAGGATTGTTAATCCATTGCACTACATCAAGTGAACAAGGATCATCACCTTCAGAAAAATTAATGGGGAGAACATGGGGAAAAGTTAATGGGGAGAACGTTAGCCAAACAAAGCAACACGAGTGTTGGCCACAAAGAAAGAAATCAACAGAGGGCGAAGCAAAAACATTATTATGACAGACGAGGTACAAGAGAATTGGAAGAAGGTGATTTAATTCGAATATGAGACCCGATAAAAAAGATGGAGCGAGACTGGCAGTGTAAGAGCTGAAGTAGCACCACGCTCATTTACGGTGTTGACAAACTCTGGTACACTACTACGACGGTATCGTAGGGACTTGTTAAAAATACGCAAGCAGGACGTACCCGAAGAAGCGACATGGAAAACTCCACTACAAGAGAGAGAAAGGAAGAGTAGAGCTCATTATCAGATAGTGAAGCCGAACAAGAACCAGCTCTTCCCACTGAAAAGCTGAATTCAGAGATGCAACGAGACCCAGCAGGACAACTGCGACGATCTAATCGGAAAGTACAACCATTACAGAAAATGAACTTATAAACAGAGAATTGAACTTTGTTGCTTAGATTAGATTAAAAAAAAAAAAGAGACTTAAGGGTGTAGATGTAATAGTTAGTGATAAAAGTTATCTCCTCTTATTAGAAATCTTCACTGACGTCACTCCAGAAATAGAAACGAGATATCGGCCTCTTTTTCATTACGGATGGCGGTCAGTTCAGACATGTAAACACAAGTAATAAAAACATGAATCGAACACCACGTGTACTCCCTTAATCCCTGATTTCAACCATGTCTGAATATATTACAAAAGGGGATTTAAAAAAAAAATACTGTCTCAGAAACGCACGTGGGGTAAGTGAAAGTGAAAGTAGGTTTTTTTCATTTTTTTCTCACGGCTGTTTGCCACTTTGTTTTTTACTGCCTTCTATCAGAAAATTATTATCCTGCCTTAAAAGGCACACAAAAAGAAATTTTTGTGCAAACTTGTATTGTACTTTTGTAAAATAAATGTTTTTTCCTTTTAACATTTTACGCAGTGGTTTTCTTGTTTTCTATTTTTGCCCCTATCTTGTTAATTTTACTAACTAAAGTTTTGTGTGTGACACAAGAACTTGGATTTGGCAGGAATAAAATTTTTATAGGACATAAAAAAAATCTAAGAAAACAAACAACAACAATCCTCTTGAACAGCCCTATATAATAAAATCACAATTAATATAAATGTATCTAGAATGCTTTAACAACAAAGTTGGATGCGTTGGAGACTTGTGCGTATCATATAGTTTCAGACACAACAGTAAAACCTATAATCCATGTTCCCAGGAAAATACCAATATAACTCAAGGTTTGGTTGGTTGGTTATTTTGTTTTACGGCGTATCAACCTCAGTGTGTCATTTCATGCCAATACTGCTTTGGAATGGATTTTAGTATAGTTTGGTAGACTACATACATATATATATATATATATATATATATATATATATATATATATATATATATATATATATATATATATATATATATATATATATACACACATACATACACATATACATGCAGTAGTATTCGGCCACTCATATTTTTGAGTACATTCCAATTGCTTTTATATCCTAGATGGTGTTATTTCCATAAAGAGTTTCTTCAAATTACTGGTTTGGTAATATTGTTTCCGCACTCGATTCAAGTTTGTAAACTCCATCAGTGTATGTTTAACTGTGAATCGTTTTTGGCATGTAGCACATATTGAGGATTCCGTGCCCTCCAGTAAATGATGGTGGGTGATGTAGGTGTGGCCTATGTGAAGGCGGGTCAACAAAACTTGTTCTCTTCTATTTTTCTATTTTGTGTTCCACTCTCCAATGGTAGCTTTTATGTTTTGTAGTTTGTTATTAGTGTATTTATCCCAATGATTTTGCCATTTCTTAAACATAATTCTATTCACTACCGCTTTATAATCGGTATACAGTATTTTTGTTTTTGCTATTCTATCTTTCATAGCTTTCTTTGCCTCCAAGTCTGCCCGGTCATTTCCCGGTATACCAAGGTGGCTTGGCATCCAACAAAAGATTATTTCTTTATTTTTTGATAAATGATATACTCTGCTAAGTACTTGTGTGGTTAAAGGGTCAGTAACATTTTTATTTTTTAAGGCAGTAAGTGCAGACAAAGAGTCTGTGAAAATAATGAATTTACTGTGGTGGTTTGTGATTATTATGTCAAATGCCAAAATAACAGCAATTATTTCAGCACTTTATTCAGCTATGTTTGTAAGTCTTTTCTGCTTCTTATGATCTTTTAGTATGATAGTGCATCCAACTTTATTTTCGTTTTTTGTTCCATCTGTATATACATAAAGGTAGTCTGGGTAGTTATTTCTTATATTGAGTATTTCAGATTGGTATACTACAGTGTAACCCAGATATAAGAGAGTTGTCGGGACCGGATAAGAAGTCTCTTATATCCGGGTTTGGTCTAATTTATATACATTAACACAGGCTCTAATTTGGGACCAGAGAAAATCTCTTTTATATCCGGGTTTCTCTTATATCCGGGTTACACTGTATTGGGTTTGTTTTGAATTTCGGATATTTTGTCAGGTCAAGAATTACTTTAGGTTGATTTATAATCCAGGCCGGGGGTGGGGAGAGATATAATTGACTTGTGAATTTGAGTTCTATCTATCTGGTTTTCTTCTATGATCTTTTTTTTTATCCGTAAACCAAAAAGTTTGATGGACGTTTCTTTTTGCTGAAAAAGCTCTATGAACTGTCGTTGGAAAGTAATACTGAAAGTTGGATTTAGAGGGCATGATGAGAATTTTAGGTAATATTGCAGAGCAAGTTGTTCACGTCTTAGTTTAAGAGATGGTTTACTTACCTCTGTGTATTAACTCTCAACAGGAGAGGTGCTATATGCTCCAAGGGCTAGCCCAAGTTCTTGGTGGTGTATGGTATTTAGTTCTTTCAAATATGTTTTTCTGGCTGCTCCATATATAAAGCAACTATAATCAAGTTTTGATCTGATTAGAGAGCGATACAATTTCAATAATGTTTCTTTGATTCCTCCCCAATCAGTGTGTGCTATGGTTCTAAGTAATTGTATTGTTTTATTACATTTTGTTCTCAAGTATTTAATATGTGAAATGAAGGAGAGTTTACAGTCAAAAATGACTCCTAGGTATTTATATTGATCTACAATTGTTATTTCGGTGTGGTCGAGTTTCAGTACTGGATCAAGGTGAAGTTTACGTTGGTTGCAGAAGTGGACACATTTCGTTTTTTCTTTTGAGAATCTTAGTCCATTCTCTGTGGTCCATTTATTTTATCGAGGCAGATCTGGAGTTATCTTTCTATATGGTTCATGTTTTTTTCTCTATAATATATCAGGAAGTCATCCACAAACAAAGCACAGCCTGTTCTGCTATTTATGTTTTTTACAATATCATTTATCTTAATACTAAATAGCATGACAGACAATACAATGCCTTGAGGTACAACCATTTCTTGTTCTTTTTCTCCAGAGAAGATATTTCCCATCCTAACGTTAAATCTTCTATATTGTAGGATTTTTAAAAAATAAATTCTATCTCCTAAGCCAGGATATTTAATGTCTCTTACTATGTCGTACTTCTACATTGTGGCATATGCCTTTTCGAGATCGAAAAAAAAAATGCCACTAGATATTCTTTTTTAATAGAAGCCCCTCTGATAAATGTTTCCAAACGGATCAGATGATCTTGTAGGGCTTCTTCGGCCTCTAAAACCAGACTGATATTCCGTTATCAATTTATTGCTTTCAAAGAACCAAATCAATCTGGCATTGATCATTCTCTCTATTGTTTTGCACTCACAACTGCCAAGAGTAATGGGTCTGTTGCGGGACCGACAAGCATGTCGCCCCCGTAAGCTTTTAGAAGAAAGGTGTGAACAGTCAATACAATGAGGGGACAAAGGCAGAGGTTCAAAAATAACAAAAGTTGACTTTTATTTTTCTAATATGTACAAGAGTGTACTGTCTGGAGAAAAATGCTTGTATCAGTATCGGGTCCGGTATGACTGGTTTCGGTCAGAGGAAGTTGATCGGTTGTATCGGCGAAACGAGTATAGAGTTGTCAGCGGTGGTAGCTGGTCGACTGCCGGATTGGAGAGTTGTCGGCGTCGTTAGCTGGTTGATTGTAGAGGTTTGAAGATTTGTCGGGTCGATTAGGGCGAGTCCCTAAACAGGGCCGAGTCCCTAAACAGGGCCGAATCCCTAAACAGGGCCGAGTCAGTGTAGTGATACGACTTCCAGGGCGGATCAACCGCGGAGGCGGGATCGCGCCGAAGGGTAGCACTTGACGAAGGCGAAATCCCTAAACAGGGCCGAGTCAGTGTAGTGATACGACTTCCAGGGCGGATCAACTGCGGAGGGAGGATCGCGCCGAAGAGCAGCACTTGACGAAGGCGAAATCCTTAAACAGGGCCGAGTCAAAGTCGTGATACGACTTCCAGGGTCGATTAACCGCGGAGGCGGGATCTCGCCGAAGGCGAAAATATAGATACGGACATGGGAAATATAAAAGCTGACCCAATTGAGATGAAAAAGGGGACCAAAACAAACTGGGGAGGATGGGAATCTCAACTTGGATCATAACCAAAGATGCAGCCGGGAGCTGGCCAGGAACAACACTTACTCACATTAACTTGACATAGCTTGTTAAACCTAACCAAGGGGAGGGCTCCACAGGAAACCACCCCGATGTGACGTAGGTTGACCTAAAAGAGAAAATTAAGGCTAGCCCCGTTCAAACGAAACAAGGTTGCCTAAGTCACCCACCTATCGCTAAAGACTGTCGAATGCAGGCGTTTTCTATCAGTTATAATCTTCATCTTGAGCTGATGCTCAAAGAATCGGACCAGATCTTGACGAGAAAGAAGCACCGGAAGCTGACAAAGGTAGCGTACGAATAACACTTTGATCCAGGCCCTCGGGCCGAGCAGCTTGGCTTTTTTTCGGAAAAAAGGGGCTTACAATGTGTGGAACGATTTGTTCAAATACTCCCTGGCTAGAGGGAGTAGAAAACCGTAGATATAAAATTACTCCTCATGTTGTTCAATGTTTGGGAAGCACTGCCTAATCCAATGCTCTCGAAGTACCGTTTTGGATTCAACCATTCAGCCAGTAGTCTAGTTTCTCGCATGCTACTGGACTTAAATCTGCGACATCAGGGATTAGTCAAGGTCGTTTTTCTAAGGATCGGCCAATGGCGGCCGCGACAGGTCTGTAGTTTTTTTGTTTTTTTAAAGTTTTTTTTATTATCTTTTAAAGGTTTCAGTATCGGTATAACTGTGGTTTGTTTCCATATTTTAGGGATGCCACCGCTTATCCATATAATATTGTGTATTTGTAGGAGGTAATTTATTGAGGTTTCGAGTAGTTCTTTTAAGAATTGATAGTGAATATTATCTGGTCCAACTGCAATATTGTGGGCCTTGTTGAGCGATTCCTTTAGTTCTGTTGTAGAGAAAGGTTGGTTGTAGCTTTCAGTATTTTGGTTTTGAAATTTGATTTTTTTTTCTGCTTTTGTTTTGATGATTTGAAAATTTTTGCTTTGGTTCTTGACAGATGAATTTTGCGAGAACGTTTCGGCTAGATGATTTGCTATATCTTTCTCGTCAGTAATCTTCTGATTATTGTGAATAAGATGTTTAATGGGAGTATTGCTATTTTTGCCAGTTATTTTCCGTATCATCTCCCATACTTTTTTGGGGGTGGGGGTTGTGTTATTTATTTTGGCAACGTAATTTTGCCATGTATTTTGTTTGGAGTCTTTCATGATTTTTCGGGCTTTGGCGCTGCTATTTTTATAAGTATTTAAGTTTTCTCTTGTTGGATTTATTTTAAATTTCTTTAATGCAGCTCTGCATAGTCTCATAGCTTTTTGGCATTTCTCATTGAACCATGGCCTATTGTATTTTGAAGAAGTGGGGCTTTTTTGGAATATGTCTTTCAGCTACATTTAACAGTTTGTTGGTAAAATATAGAATGTCTTCCTCTTTATTTTTATTGGCTTCTTCGGTTAGTTCGGTAAGGCATGATGTTTCAAATCCATCCCAATTAGCCTTTTTCAGATTCAGTTCTTTTATCTAATATATTGGTCTTGTTTTCCAATAGAATCGGAAAGTGGTCAGTTCCACATGTGTCATCATGTACTTTCCAGTCATAATCTAGAAACTGGTTAGGATCACATATTGATAGGTCTATTTCAGAGTATGTGCCTGTTGCTGGATGCAGATATGTGTTTGATCTATTATTGTACATGCACAACTGATGTTTATTTAATAGTGACTCTAATATTCTGCCCTTTTTATCTGTCTTCTTACTTCCCCATATTTCATTGTGGCTATTGAAGTCTCCCATTATAATGAAGGGTCTTGGTAATTGTTCTATCAAATTATTTAGCTCCCTTTCTTTGAGTTGTTCGCTTGGAGGAATGTATAATGAACACACTGTTATTGTTTTGTGGAGGTTTGCTAATATAGTGACTACTTGCAGATTTGTATTTAGTATGATTTCGCTGTGTGGGACATTATTATTATTAATGATTACTGATGATCCGCCACAAGGCCTATTGGTGTGATGTTTGATATAATTGTATGAATGGTGATTTTTAATGTTGATGGTATTGTTGCTTTTGAGGTGAGTCTCTTGAAGGCATATGATTGCTGGGCAGTATTTATTTATAAGCAGCAACAATTCAGAATAATTGACCTTTGATCCTCTGATAATCCATTGGATTATATTTTGTCCATTTAAATTTAATTTTGAGATTTGTGATATTTGTTTTTTGAGGTTTGCTTCTTTATGGAGTTTTATGTTCAGTCTCTATTTCCTCAAATTCATTTGATGGGCTTATCGGGGTGTGTGGTGTAATTTTTTTTTTTTAATAGCGTTTTGTTTTTTGATAACAATATCTTTTATTTTATTTTCAATTATGTCTTTGTTAATATCCGGAGGTCGGATCAGTGATCTTTGTCGCTTTTCATTTGTGGATTCAGTCATCTTAGAATTTTCTATGGGCATTTCTACATTGGTATCATTATTTAATTTTGTTTTCGTACAAGATTCAGTTTGTTTTGTTTCTGTTGAATTCATTCTTTTAAGATCTTCTTGGAATGTTGGCCATTTATTTGTATTCAAATTTATTAATTTTTCTATAATTTTTTTATACTTATCCATTGGAGAGATGTCCTGGGGTTTTTGATTTACCTTTTGTACTATATTATCATAGGTTTTGTTCCCATATAGCTTTCGACAATTTTTCTGGCTTCTAGGAAATGTATATTTTTCGTGTGCTTTACATACATTATTTCCTTTTCTCTCTTGTGGATATCACAGGTCCTTGAAAAGGCAAGGTATTCTTCGTGGCAGTTAGCGCATTTCACTTTACTGCATTCATTCTCTGTTTGATTTGGACCACATTCACCACACTTCCCGCACACTTGGCTTCCTCTGTAAATGTCTTTATGATGTTCAAATTGTTTACTTTTGAAGCACTGCAAGGAAGCTGGTATAAATTGCTCTACCCTTTCTATGGTATAAATTGCTCTACCCTTTCTATAGTCAATCCTGATTTCTTTTGGTGTTACGGGTTTTTTAAACATTAATATATGGGTCTCTATAATATCATTGTTTCTTCGAATAGATATTTTCTTATATTCCTTTACACCCTGTTTTTTAATGCACTTTCAATTTCTTCTGGTGTCGCTGACGAAAGTTCGCGGTTTCTTATAACACCTTTTGAAGTGTTTAATTTTTCATGTGGATACGCTCTACATTTGATGTTGTGAAATTTATCCATTTTGAGTAAATTTTCCGCATGTTTTTTTTTTGTTCCAACTTCCACAGGCAAGTTACCATTTCGAAGTATTTTTACGTTTTTTGGATTCGACCTACTTGATATGATTTTCTCTATCAGGAAAGGTGATAACTTATCCAATTTGATTTCTTCTAATGATTCAGTAATAATGAATCTTGAATAATCTGTTTCAATCTCCGAATCGGAATATATTTTGGATTTTTTGAAGGAAGAAGCCATAGTAAGTATATATTTTTCATTGGTCCTATGCTCTACCACCGACCAAGGCGTCCAACTTGTGTTGGGAATGAACCAAGGGGGAAACCCATTCGCCTTGACTGAAATGGGGATACAATACCAGTATACTCATGTCAAGAGCAAGATTCTGAGCCTTTGCCAAATTCTGGTTTTTATTACACAACGATCTAACAGGATCAAAAACTTTTTTCCTCTTAACACAATTGACCCTCAGCGCTCGCCTTCTAACACATATAAGATAAAGGGCTGGAGGTTATTCCGCAAGAGTACATTGACTAGTATGTTCGGGAGAAAAGAAAGATACATGTGCTAGGGCATGACGGGACCAGCCGATTGATTGGATCGGGCCTATCCAACCGCCCGTCAGACTAAGTAAAGGCCAAAGTAGTGAGTTGCGAACTAATGACCACTCTGTTGCAGGATCAATGACTGCTCAACCACCAGGATTCCGTCCTAGCGCCTTACGGGTCGGCACTCACGGACAACAGGTGGCTCCATTGAGGAGTGGGGGGAGGTCTTACCACTCTGCAGAGGTTCAGTTGGCGTATTCTACAGCCCCAAACGACAGGGCTTAGAACTCAAGGAAAAATTGGAAATAGAACTTAGAGATGAAGGAAAAGAAAATTATTGAAAAAGTGAGTGACTGAGCAAATTCAGAGAAATATCCAACGGGCATCTTAGGATCGGCTTAGACCCAAAAGACTTAAACTTAGACATCAAAAGGAATTATAGTTGCGCTGGGCTTTGAGGTTAAAATGAACTGTTGTTTTGCCCACGCCAAGATGATTAATGGAGGCTTGGAATGATGAATAAGCACTCGGGTAATTTTAACAAAACAAGATAAGGAATTTACACGCTTGAAATTGCGCCAGTAGCTCGTTTCAATAAAATAAATCAGAAAATCCGTAGTTTTAACGAATTGTTATGAAGAGGAAATGTTCATACAATGGATTAAATGACCTGACACAAAATAATATTAAAAAATGTTTAAAACAAAGGTAAGAGAGTTTGTTGTTCACAGAGGCGATATATCGTTTTCATACGTTCAAAAGTAGACGAAGAGAGATAGTTTAGAATACTTAGCTTTCCTGTATTGTTGAAATAAAGTTCTTTGAATTGCCAAATGCTTGTTTAAGACCGATAATATAATCGGCGAGTAATTTGATACTGGCGAAAATTTCAAGCTGGACGCGTAAACAGAAACGAAACGTTTCACATGACTTTAGACACTCTTCTTATGTTAATTTAATTTATTTTCTTCATTTTATATTAAAAAGGATGTTGCATACGCTCGCTATTTTCTTTTCTTTTTCTTGACTCAAGGTTAATTTCTGTGAAGACAAGGCTTTCATTGGTAAAAAAAAAAAAATTGTCATAGACTTGCGAATTTCTTTCTGTCTTTTTCCTCATCTCGCTCGAATTTGAAGGGCGTGTGAAAAGGGAGTTATTATTATTTTGTACTCACTACAAGACCACTACTCAACACTAAAATTAGAAGACATCACGTCAGAGATAGAAGGATCTAAAATTTTTAGCAAGCTCACTGCTAAGAAATGTATATTGGGATGTTAAGCTCAATAAGGGAGTCTACTCTCCTTACAGTATTTAACACCATATTCAGAGCACTACTGTCATGGCTGATGCGAGAAATATTTGCTCGTAATGGAATATCAATACAGGGTGTCCATAAAGTTTGTATGCACTTTAAAAAATTTATTAAAAAAATTGTATGTGCGATAGAAATAATTTGTAAAAAGGATTAGAAAGAAGTAAATCTATATTTTTTAAGGTTTTATTGAAATTTTATATAAGTTTCCACATGTCCTCCATCATTAACCATACAAAGGGTAATACAATTTTGCAGTTCACGGAAAACATTTGCCAACTGATTTACAGGAATGCCTGAATTCACATTAGTTATTTTAGCTATACTTAAAACTAGGTACATTAAACTTTATAACATTTTTACAGATTATTTCTATCGTAAATACAAATAAAGATATAATTTTTTAAAGTGCACACGAACTTTATGGACACTCTGTATAAATGGTTTCGGATAATGGCCACCAGTTTACATCAGAAGAGTTTGCAATATTCGTGCAGGGAAACGAATCAGACACATCCGCTCAAGCCCATTTTAAGCAAACATGAATTGGTTTGTACAAACTATAAAACACTGATTCAAGGCAATAGACCGGATGTATCGCCAGAGAAAAAAGTTGGCAAATTTTTACTGACGTACAGAAATACACTGTCATGCAACCACCGGCGAAATCCTAGCACTGATGTTCATAAAGAGAACACTACGATGTAGGCTTGATGTAATGAAATCAGATATTGAATGTGGTGTTATGGACAAACTCTTCCCCGTGATGGGTAACAGCAGCAAGCGACGCGACTTATCAGTTGGACAATGGATGCTCTTGAAATGCAAATGGAAAGAGAGCATTGAACCGAGTGCAAATCCGCGACGACTGACAAACTTAACTGAACAAACACACTATTCTCTTGGTGCGCCTGGTGTAAAACCGCAACGACTGATAAACTCCCTCAATTTACTCAATAATCTCTTCCTGCGCCTCTGCTTTCTCCTTTACACGATTCTTCTTCAACGTTGCAAAAGATTTTTTTTTGTTCCTTGAGTGACGAGTGTTCGGCGTTTTTATGTCATTTTCTGCCTTCCTTCATTTGCATGCGTGAATTCACTTTCCGTGGTCTTACGCAACCGCCCGCGTGAGGATACGTGACCATTCGCAACATAAGCTTGCTGGGGGCAGCCATGTTTTTTCCAGTCAAAAAAATAAACCTTGCATGCAGAACATATACGCTGCCGTTTGCGATCAGGTGGGTGATTATTTTCGTTCCAATTTTCACTTCAAGCATAGCATTCAAGCGACTGGGTCCATTGAACTACTTAATTAAGGTATCTGAGAGTATGGTGTAGAAGCACCACATAGACCAAATCCAGGAGACCTCCGGTCGTAGGCAGGCGGAAACAAACCCCTTACCCCAAAACAACTGGGGTAAAGCCGATTGAAGCAACGAAAGCAGCACGACGGCCATCACTTGACAATCAACCAACAACACTTGAGTTGCCGCCTCAAACAACTAATGGAGGTAGTATTTTGAGACAAAAGGGATCACAAGGGAACCTCGACACAACTGATACAGAAAGACCCTTCCCTGAAAGACGATGTCCCCTGAGAATGCGATGTTCCCCACTAGAAAACTGGATTTATAAATGTCATACAAGATAAACAATTATTAAATGACATATCGCCACAAAATCTCCCTAAACAATAAAGTTAATTTTGATTATCGGGGAAGAATTGTTATTAGGTTGGTGCAAAAATAATGTCGGTTTTTGACGTATTTTTTAGCGCCAAAAACCGATATTATTTTTGCACCAACCTAATAACATAGAAAAGTAACCTATGTAGATATAGTTTCTACTAACATTATTAACATACGAAACTAACCACTAAATATATGGTGCTAGCTTTACATTGAAAATAAAGCAGTTGCATTTAGACCACGACCAGGTCGTTAGGTCATTTCTCATTCAGGTCTTCTTTATTTCATCATGTTACCAAACCCTACCCGGTATATAACAAGACCAATAAAGACGAAGAGTTACAGATGCTCTCACAACAGGTTATACAAGGGTGGACAGGTAAACAACACCAGACATAACCTGTGATCTGGCAGTATTGGTCCATCAGAGATTATATCTCATGAAAGAATAATGTTTTGCTAGTGGGATCATGCCTGATAATAACCAAAATGCTGCAACTGGAAATTCTTCAGAAAATCCACCAGGGAAACATGGGAATAGAAAAACACAAACGGAAGTCAAAATCTGTAAAAACACCGAGAAGATGGTTTCAGAATATCACATATACCAAAAATATTCTTGACGAAACGAAGAGATGACATCCCCTGAAACATCAAGCAGACTCACAAAAAAGTCTCTCAAAAATGCGAGGGAAACGATGTCAGTGGTCGATTAATAATTTACATTATATTTCGAATATTTTCGAAACGTTCCTGGGGGTGCCACTTGGAACCGATGCGGAAATAACCGATTTTGATCATTTGACTCCTAACTCTTGAGACGGAAACTTCCGGTCGACCCGACAACTGTATTAGAGACACTTGTATTACTATTAGTATTCACAGTGCTTGCTAGAAAATAAGACTTTCAAAGTACGGCGATAGATCAAGCTAGGGTGCTTGACAGGGGCGGACAGAGTATTATGGGCCCTCGGACCGAAAATGCAATGGGCCCCCTTTCCCAATTTTTTACAGTTAAATGCCACATATAGAGGCTGTGCAGCAGGTGATCTGTGCATTTTGGCTTAAATAAGAAAAAACTTTAGTTTAAGATTAGTGTTGGGACGATTCCTAATTTTTTTCCGATTCCAATACCGATACCGATTCCAGGAAAATGTTGATTCACGATTCCGATACCAAGACGATTCCGATTCCGATTCCTTGCCTACTTAGGTTCTACCTGTATGTGTAGGGAACCCCAATTTTCAGAGATTACGAGAATCGATTACGGGAATCGCGGAATTGTTTTGAGACGGAAGCCAGTTTTTTTTTTTATGCAATCGTTTTCAATGTTAAATTAATCTTTTTTCTTTTCTTTTCTTTTCTTTTTTTTAATGCTTTAAAAAAACTGTATTTTGTATTTTTGTAAATTAAAGCAGGACCTTGTTATTTATTTTAATTTTATTCTTCGTAAATATTTCTAATTATTTTCCTTTTAACACCTAAAGAAGAATTCTAAAATTCAATGTCTGCATTCATAAAAAAAAAATCCTGAAAAATATTCATTATCTATTCTAGATTTATTAAAAAAAAAATAGTTAAGAAACTGTTTGTAGGAAGGAGATTAAAGTCAGTTAGTCCCCCCCCCACTCCAAATATACTGTGTCTGTTTCACTGATTAAGTTAAGTGTAAGTGGGATAGATAATAAGTTTGACCTAAAAAATGAAAGAAAGAAAAAAAGAGCAAATCAAACACATTTTAATAACGTATTTCTTTGGTTTCATTTTATTTTTATAACTTGTTATTTTTATGGTACATTTCTCTCTTACCGGTTAGAAATATGGAAAATTTTTTTCTTTTTTCAACATCAGACTAATTTAAGAGAGAAACGTAATGAAAGAATCGGAAATCTAAAGTATTTATTTAACGATGCGATTCCGATTCCCCCCAGAATACACGATTCTTACGATGAACGATTCCGATTAAACGTCCCATCACTATTTAAGATATGTATGCGTTTATATGCATCATTTCAAAAGATTTGAAAACTTGAAGCCCATAAAGATGTTCATGGGCACATAATGATAGTAACAACAAAGCGTAATGACATGTCAAACAAAATTTCCATTTTATTACTGCGAATCAACATGTAAACAATGTACTAAATTATAAAATTTATAATAGATATTAAAAACAAATAATAAAATGTGTTAACATACACTTTTAAAAATATTACTTACATTTTAATACGTCTTAAGATATACTATTCTTTACAATACTGAGCCAAAAATTTCAAATATCAACTTTCAAGGATTACAGTTTGTACTCATTTCAGTAGAGGATTCTGCAATTTTATCAATAATTTTGTCTTTGTTTGATTTGATTTTCATTGCTATGTCTTTTTCAATAGCAATTAGCATAAGTGACTCCAAGTTATTTTGTGTGAGCGAAGATCTCAGCCTTGTTTTCAACAGTCTTAGTTTAGAAAAACATCTTTCACATGTGCACTGTGTGATGAGAGTTACAATAAATTTATATGCAGCATATACATTTTCATATGCAGCTGCACACAGCCTGTACTCAGATAAAAGCTTGAAAGCACATGATAAACAATTCTTACATGTTGTCTTGGCAGATGATTGAGTAACATTTGTATTCTCCTCCTCTGAATCCAAGCTGTCTGAATCATTTTCGTTGTCATTTATATTTTCTAGCAGCCCTTTTTTCAAGTCTTTGTAGCTTTATGCAAATGAAATCAGTTCATCCTGTAGTGCCACTATGTCAATTTCTGGTATTGCATTAGCAATCAAACCTAGCCCAATGTTTTGTGGGGATGCCAAAATTTCAGAAAACCTGTTTGGATCAAAGCAGGAAATTTGCTTATAGAGCTTCTCATGAGACGAGAATCTAGTTCGCATGCTGGAGAGCACAGCATCAATAACCGCATTATGGTATAAAACCTCAAAAATTTTCTCGTCTGTGATACCTTCTGGTGCTGAGCGACTAGATCTCATGGTTGAAATTGAGAAGCTATTAGGGACAAAAATCTTCACTTCTTCTAATTTATAATTTGCACGAACAACAAAATCAGACGCAGTTTCATAAATGCCCTTAAAATCTCTTGAGATTTTTTCAATATTTTCAGTGGCTTTGTTAATCATGCGCCAAGCCTGCATGATATCCAGGCCTGGTGTCTGCAGATAATCTGATACAGGTGTTGTAATTTCAAAAATTCGTATGAATGTAAACGCCATTAAGATGGTTTCAAATTTGCGCAAGTTTTCAGTCAATTTCTGTGCTTCATAGCGAACTGATCCTTTGAAATCAGTTGCTTCGCTTACTTCCTAAAGGATGATCAGAAGGTCCGAAAAGAATTCTGATAACTGATCTGCGTAATTGCCAAACAATTTTCGAAGTGCTCTGCTTCTACTTGACCATCTAGTTTGACCAATACGCTCTAGTCTTAGGCGTTTCTTATTTCCTGTTTTGGTCTGCATATGCTCTTCCCACACCTTCATCCTTCATTGAAAAATGAGCATAGTTCATTTAGCAAACCAAAAAGACTAACTGATGCAACACATCCACTGCTTGCATCACTGATCACCAGATTCAGAACATGTGCATAACACCAAGTATGAATGTGACTTGGGCGAGCTGCTTTCATAAGTGCCTGAAGACCAGAGTAAACACCACTCATATTTGCTGCTCCATCAAACGAATCTTCAATACACTGCCTCAGTGTCAGACCTATCTCTGCAAGTGAATTTCGTAACAGGCTGTGCAGGCATTTTCCACTTGAATTATTCACATTTACCAGGCGAACAAGTCTTTCTTTAGCTCTGTCTCCAACGACATATCAAAGGACAATGACACACTGATCATGAGCAGAAATGTCTTGGGTAGAGTCAATTTGCACTGAAAACATCCCTGCATTTTTCACCTCCTTCACAATTTCGTTTTTAACTATGTCTGAAATAATATTTATTATCTTATTGACAGTTGTTTTACTTAAAAAAGTAACAAATTTGCCACGCCCTTTCTTAGATTTTTTTGTTTGCCTTGCAAAACCACCTTCTGCAAATGTTCCTGCAGGTGTGGATTGTACTCTGCAAGAAGCTTTATAGCCTCTAAAAAAATTCCCAGCATTGTCCTGATTATTTTCATCAAATGCAGTTGCAACAGCTTCTCCATATTTGCCGCGGTAAGACAAAACTTAAAACCCAATGTAAAATATTGCATCAATTATACACTTTAAAACAGAGCGATGTTGAAGAACTTGTTGGGTTCTTAAGGAGAGTTGTTCCTTTAACAAATTGTGCTTGGCGGATCTTTCACAAGCATTCAGAAAATATGCATCAGTAGAATGCTTATGACACTGGCTCTTTTCATGTTCCGAAAGTCTCGTTGCGATGTGTCTCCAATCAGAACAGCCCTGGATCATCTGTATATTTCGACTTTTTTCGGGAGCATACATCAGACAAAATGAGCAATGTAAACTCTTATTTTCTTCATTGTATGTTACCCACTTTCTGTTAATATTCATGCCCTGAATGCTTTGTCTATCATATACAACAGCACTATTAAATGGTATATTACTTACAGGCTGGTTTGGATGAAATTTCCAGAACATCTCCTGTGAAATTGACGCATTATGGCTGGTATCCGGTTTAAAAAAATACGCACTTTTTGCATGTGTAACCTGCGTACTGGTTGTCATGGAATCAGGCCATAAAATCTTAGATGGTGGCTCATCGAATTCGCTTTCATCAGGTGTGATTTCAAATTCAGATGGTGCTTCTGCACATGTTGATGCTTTATCTTGTAAGCCAAAGTCAGTTGTAACTTTGTCTTGTTCAGAGGATGTAGCTTTCTTAGCAAAAAATGTATCAATTTTAAATTTGTTGTCTTCTTTATCATGGATATTTTATCTTTTTTCTCTTTTCTTTTTTGAGCACCACTTTTATGCTTGTAGTCAGACATCATTATAGTATTTTTAGCTACCTGCACACCAGACAAATAGTTTCTTCTCGGTAAAATCTGTTTGGGGACAATTTTATAAAGAGCAAGTAAGTACACTGTAACAAAGAAAATACAATCGATAGCAAGTATTTATGTAGAATATCAGGTTTTAAAATTATAAAATGAAAATAAAATAATACGTAATTTCAATATTTCAGAACCTAAACGAAAACTAAAGTTTCCATTAATGTAAACATAGAATTCAACTCTATTCATTCACCCTGAAATCCATGAATAAGATTGCAAAATTAGGAATGTCAAAAATCTCTGAAATTTGCGAAATATATGAATAATTTCTGTTTCTTTATTAAAAAAAAATAATATCTTTTACTTAGAATAACAATAACATCTATCGGTAAGTAAAAAAAATCGAACTTTTATTAACGTGATCACTTAACGTCACTTCTCTACATTTATCTAAAATATGAACGCGGGTTAGTTTTACTTTTATATTCGATGTATATTTGCATATTGATAGGGGGGGGGATAGATTTTTTGGACGCTCCTTCATTGTGAAATTGTTGTTAGTTAGTTAAACTAGGCACATTTCAAATATTTGAATTATTTTACTAATTAAGATCATACAAAGGTAATTTTTTAATTACACATTACATTTTTGTTCATTAATGGTTTTATTAACTAACAAAAAAAGGATGGCATTTTATCGCATTTGGTTTGTTTTTTTTTTAATTTAATTTTGCCTTCTTTTCACGAATCAATAAATAACAATTATCGGCTAAATTCGAAAGATGAGTTTTTCGTAAATTTACTTTTTTGATTTATTATTTCGAGTATTTACAAATAATAGTTCTATTTATTTATTTGGAAGTTTGTTCTCTATGAGTTAAGTAATAATTTTCTCTTTAATTTTTTTTCTAAGGAGTTAAAAAAACAGACTTCCAAAACACAGGGACTATACTTAAATATATAAAATAATGTCTGAAGAGCAAACAAGATAAGAGACACGACTACAATTGCACATTGCACAGTCACAGTGAGTGCACATATACGTAAATATCTTATCAACTGAAATTATATCAATGATTTAGAAGAATGTGGTAAGATCTAATTCACTCACTGGCATAAATTGACTGTTAGTATTAACCCCTTCGTCAATTTAAAAACAATATTGATTAAAAATTTTTAAAAAATATTTTGCTTGAATTCACATTAAACCCTCTTAGTGACATTTTAAAAACTTTGACTTAAGAAATTACATAATGCGAATTTAAATTTACTCAATATTTGTAACAAATTAGAATTAGAGATGTAAACAAAATAATTAGTCAATATTTTTTAACTTACTGAAATGCTTGGCAATGGCAACAGACAGGAATTTATAAGGTGTCCTTTCTTTGGAAATTCTAAATATCATATGAAAATTTTAGTGTCTTTTGAGAGTGACGGGGATGGGAGAGAGAGTTCGCTAAGACTTGACCGGTACCACAGACTACAGGCGCCAGATTTATGGACACCAGAATATTTTTACAATATTAAAATAATTTATTGCGTGTTTTCTGCCAGGCAAGGGGTGCGGGTGCGGCAAATCAAAAAGGATCCGATAAAGCTATGCCTTGCAGTCTAGCCGGGAACCAGGTTTGAACTTACCAGTCCCAAAAAACAGAGACATTTTTTTACTGCGTTCATTCGTAAGGTTTCTTCGTTTTCTTTTACTTTCTTTGTTTTTCTTTCTTTCTTCACAAATTTAGTTTGATTGCTAACGAAGATACTTTTTCTTCTCCAAATTTTCATTTTTGCACGGTCACGGATCTGCCCGTACTTGTGTCCGGCAGTCCGCACGGCCATGAGAAACACACACAAGGGGGCCCGAGTCAGGCGGGCCCCCTTGCAGTGCCGGGCCCTCGGACCAGGTTGATTGGATCGATGGCTCAGTCCGCCCCTGGTGCTTGATGTTGCTCAGAAATACTCTGAATCGTAAACACATCCTTTTATATCGGCTGTGAATGCTATGGAATTATTTTTTAAGCGATTTCGCACCAAGCAAGGCAATAATGCAACTAAGTCACAAGGAGTTACTGGGCGTGAAAGAATTAGAAAACAGAAACATTACTACGGAGCGGGAACAAAGGCAGTGTAATCAGGAGAACAGTAGATAGAGATTGACAATGGAGCCGGGGCGAGAAAATAAACTGTTAGTATAGAACATACTGTTACATCTCTAACCAACTCAGCTGTAAATTGATGAAACCTCGCCGCCAATCTAGTACTGCACTTAAATTCATAAAGTTTAGGTATCATAGCGAAGAGCTCATCCGAACAATTACCATGAAAGTAATTGTCTCTATTTCTGAGATGATGTATTGTAACTATTTACATTATTTATATCGTTCGAATGGTATTTTTATTACCATATTATTACTCAACCAACGCTTTTTTCCACTGGGCCAAAGTGTTATGAGTTCAATACCCGGCCACAAAAGAAAGAATAAAAACTTGGAGAATTGAATTACTGAAGGGAATTAACTGATACTGAGATATCCAGAAAAAATGCATGGCACGTGGAATTAGAACAATCTACCTCCGTGGACGAAATAAAAGATTCGGTTCGAAATTCCAGCGTATATCATCTGAAGAAGGTCGGGGCGAAACGCCGTGAATATGACAATAAAGATGAGGACAACAGTCCCAGCAATGTAAATAGTGTAAATGAAAGTATTTGTAGAAAAGACACAGGGAGGTAACTTTACCGCGGTAGGAAAGAGACACCAGATCAGGACTAATAATATTGCTGATTCCTTGGCTTTTATCAAGGAGCACCGGACCATATGTGGTAGCAATATTCTAAGCATGGACGAATGATAGACTTATAGATATGCAAGATAGATTATGGATAGAAAAATAGTCTAGTACGACACAGTGAATCAACTTTCTTAGCAGCTGACCTAGCGATAGATTCAATATAGTCTTTCCACTTCATATCAGACAAGAACGTTTGTCCGAGAAAGCGCAACAAGTCTCTCTTATGGAAGTTAGCATTGTAGAGACATTGTTATTATTATTAATAATAATAAATAAAAATAATAATAATAAATATCAAAAATCAAATCAGATAAAAAAAAATAACATTAAAAATTTGTTTAAAATAAATTAAATAAAACAAAATAATAAATGTTCTCCCAAAATGCAACAGAAACCTTTCCTGTCTGAAAACGGACTTTCCAAAACTCTAAATTCATTTTCTTTCGCTAATAACTGTTGGAAGGTCAAGACGTCCGTTTCTTCTTGGAACATTGCTCACGAAGTGACTTTTTCATTTTATCACAAAAACCTTAAAACACTTGTAACCACACACACACGCTCACACACACATACACGTATACCAGTACACAAAATAAACAAAACTTATATGATTTTATATTACAATTTAATACGCTTTTAGTGTTATTTCTGCGTATGTTTTCTGTGTATGTTTTTATCACCGTGAACACTAGGCTAACCCCGCTGGTATGATAGCCTTCAGCATCATCTATGCTGATAGAAGGCAGAAAGAGGTCTCTTGGATGATTAATGGAGAGCAGTTTTGATCTGAAAGTGTTAAAATTAACAAGCCATCCTTTGTGGCAACTGGAAAAAGAGGTCTCACTATTTGTCAGGACTAAAGTTCACAATAATCACAGATCATCAGGCTGTAAACTTTATGTTCCACTCGAAATGATTGGGAAAAATTTAAAATGACAAAATTTAGCGATGGCAGATATAATTTTGATGTTATGAGTACGATATAATGTACCGAGATTCACTCTCAAAACCGCTTTGTGTGGCTGCCATCAACAAAGAAAAATTATCGGATCTTTACGTTCGTTTTTGTTATCCCGGAATAACTAGACTAATTTTGTTAGGATAAGAAATCTCCCTTTCTCTACATTATTACACTTGTTTTAAGAGAAGTGTTTTAAAGACACAATTAAAAGAAACCCGGGCGGTTAATAAAAAATTAACTTATAAATTTGATATGAAACATTTTAAACTTTCTAAAAATGTCTCGAAAAAGAACCACCGAAATAAAGTGGATAAGGTAGACAGTTTGTGACTTAATTTTCAGATTTAAAAAACTTTTGTATTTTTTGACCAATCAAAAGAGTGACAATAAACAAGTAATAACAAGGAGACCAAAATTTCACCATTCTGAAAAACAGATAGTTTAACCAATCAGTTAGAAAGCTTTCACAACCAGGATATAAGGCCGCGAGCTAATGAGAATTGAGTGGCCTTTAAAATTTGGATCTACACCCGGAAAACCGACCAAAATTAGAATTATCTCTTTTATAAGTCATATTTCTATTTTCTGAATTAGTTATCTAGCCTTTAATAATAAGCGCTCACAAAAACAAATTTTTTGCCAATTTATTTGTGAAAAATGTATTCTGTTCAATTGTGTCTGTTATTGTAATACATGTTTGCTCCTTTCAAATTTCACATCTGAGTTTTGCGTCTTGTTTGTTTACATAAGCCCCTTATTCAATATTTGGCATAAAAGAAGTGACGTTGTCTAATCTTCCACTCACTTTCCGAAAAGATCCTTTTATTTTGCACAAAATTGTTCCTTGCAAAGAAAATAAATTTGTGTTCTTTTAAACAAGACCCTGCTTTGTGAAATTTGGAGGAAAATATTACCGTCTGTAACAGTTTGTAGCGAGAGACAAGAAAGCTATCTCCACTTAACCAAAAACAACAACAAAAAAAAAAAAAAAAAAAATAGCAATAAAAACTAATTATAAATGTTCAAGAGAATAAAAAAAAACAGTCACGTAAACTGACGAAACCCGTACGAGACATCGTTAGGTGGAATATCAATTTTCCTCTTTTTACTATTGGAAGTTACAGTGACAAAACGTACTATTTCAGGCTCGTGATAAACTAAACAGATAAGTACAAAATTCATATTGTTTTTGGTTCCCAGTCTTTTGCAAGTAGATATATGTAAACCTTGTATTAAGAATGTTATTATAATAATAGATAATAAATTAGATTGCAATTCGCCGTCTTTATTTCAACTTGCTAAGTACATGTTGTATCCCTCTTCATTTATGTTACACCAGATCGTGAGCAAAAGGAAAGAAAAAACAAGCTTGAGTACCTACAGAGTTTAAAAGTACCCGAAAATTAGAGCAAAAAATGAATAAATTCCTCGATTTACAGCCACGTTACACAGCCAAAACCCTTACACGTTTCAACATCCTGAGCTATCGGTGATTCACACGCTAGAGAACAATATCGGCAGTGGAGGAAAAGTAAAAAAAAAGCAGGTTGAGCTGTTAATATATTGCACGGATAACAAGGAAAAAGCTGTCACAGAGCCTGTAAATGATTTCAGAACTCACATTAGACTAGGCTGTAAAACGCAAGCGCCAATGCAAGACAATTTTATTTAATTAAATGGAACAAAATATCATAACAATAATTTCTTTTTGTAATATTGTAAAATAAATGTTTTCCCCTTTTTAAATTTTATGAAGTGGTCCTCTTCTTTTGTAATTTCGTGACTATTATGTTTTGCTATTTCTACTAGACTAAGTTTTTGTCTCTGGCACAATATCTTGAATTTAGTAAAAAAAATAAAATTTTTATAGTTCATTATGTCTTATATGCTGCAGGTCGTGATGTGTGATCGGCCTCAAAGTATTGGTCAGGTAAAATCATGGTAGTACCAAAAATTATTTCTGATGGTTTACAGCCTAAGTTTTCGTTAATTACATTTCTTATAGATGGCAGCATGAGTGGTAAATTATCAACCTATTTGTATGATTTGACTTTCGTTACAAGAGCCGTTTTTAGTTGCCTGTAAACGTTGTACGAACCCATTAGCGCATGGCTGATATGCAGTAGTTTTAATGTGTTTAACACCGAACATGTTTACATATTCTTGGAACAACACGGATTGAAACTGTGCCCCTCTGTCACTTATAATGACTAAAGTTACACCATATATTGTGATCTCTTGCTTCAGGATGTTCCTGGCAACGGTTTCTGCTGAAATGTCCTTGATTGGGAACGTGGCAAGCCACCTACTAAAACGATCCAGCATTGGGAATGGGTTCAACAATATCAATATACAATTTAGTAAACCTTCCATCGGGTTTGTTGAAATGACCTGATGGTGATTTTGCATGTCTATCTTGTGTTTCTGACATTTATTGAAGCTTTGTGCCCATTGCTGAATATCCCTGTGCATGTCCATCCAAACGAAATGACCACTGACGAGTTTGGCTGTAGCTCGTCTCCCTGGGTGTGATAAACTATGAAAATGATCGAAGATTTGTTGTCAGCGTAATGTTGATGGTATATAAAATTGGGGATGACCTTTCATCATATCACAAAAAATGTCTCCAAAAGGAACCGGTAATTAACCTAACTGAAGTGATGTATCATTCTGAAACTTTAATAGAATAGAATCTTCCTTCTGTTCTTCGGCAAATTCCTCTTAATTTAGCACATTTGAATTGTTGCAATTGCTGATTTTGAAAACGTGTCGGCTACATTGTTTTCATTGCTTGTGGTACGATGAATGTCTGAGATGAATTGTGAAATGTAATCAAGGTGACACATCTCACGTGTTGAATATTTGTCCGAGTTACTGTGCAAGATGTATGTGAGTCGCTTGTAGTCAGTGTATATGGCAAAATGTTGACCTTCTAAGATATGCCGAAAGTGTTTTAGTGACAGGTAAATTGCCAGACGTTTTCTTGAAAAGGTGGTGTATTTATTTTGCATTGTATTCAGCTTGACAGAAAAGAAGGAAATGGGTTTAGCTTCACCTTTTCTAATATGATATACAACGAATATCTGGTTCCCCACTAAAATAACTCAGTTTTGTAAAGTTTGCTTTGGCATTTTTAACATCATTGAAGGTGTCTAAAGTAGGACCATGTAAATATGATTTTTGCATTTTTGCCCTTGTTTTTCTTAGTAAATTGGTAAGAGGGAGTAACATTGTTGAAGATTTCGATATAAATTGACGATAATAATTAATCAAGCCAATAAATCGATTTATTTGTCTTAGTCGTGTCGTCTATGGCAAATATTGTATTGCGATGATTTTCTCTGATGAAGGAGATATGTCCATTTCATCTATTTCATATCCGTCCGAGGAAAGTGGGTTTGTTGACTTTAAAGAATCAATTGCCGACGTTTATTTTGAGTCCGAAATGTTCTAGCATTTCAAAGACTTGGTGTAAGAGGTCATAATATTCCTGATCATTTTCACTCGCAATTAAGACATCGTCTATGTATACGAAAGTAAAAGGTAGGCCATGTAAAACTTCGTCGATTAATCGTTGCAAAGATTGTGCTTGTGTTGCGTAAATCGAATGGCATTCTAAGAAGTTCAAATAAACCAAAGGGAATGGTCATATCTGTTTTGGGTATGTCTTCTTCTTCCACTGGTATTTGATAATAGGCCTTTATTAAATCCAATTTTGTAAAACACTGTGTCTCTTTTAAGCTCATGGTAAAATCATGGATGTGTGGGATCGGATACCTATCTGCTGTTCTGGTTGCATTAATATAGCGGAAACCTCTGCATGGACGCGAGGCAGTGATGTCTGGTTTTGGTACCATGTGCAGTGGTGATGAACATGAGCTTAATGGATGGATGTATTATACAGAATTTTAACGTGTGTTCGGTTGAGTGAGGCGGATGATATTCACTGAAAGAAGGATCAGAGATGTTTTCTTATATAGTTTTCTTAACTTTATTTTGTTTTGATTTTATTTATGTGTATTCATTTTTAAATGGGTATAGATATATTTTGACTTGTAATCATCTTTTGTTAGCCTAAACAGTTTGACCAAAATTTTAATTTATCTGAACGTATATCTCGCCATAAATAGTATTAAATAGTATTAATTCCCTGCTCGATTTTGTTCTGATAGAAGATATTTGAACTAATAGTAAGTTAAAACTTAATAGATAATATACTGTCTGTTCCATAATTAACTCTACCCTAATGCATATATTCAGAGCTAGTCTTCGTAATTTTATTTACTGTTTATTTACTTTTTCTTGATTGGGATTGGATTTCCGGTTCCTTCTAAAGTCTACTTTCAACTCTATACCTCTAATGTCTCCGACTCGAAGCCGAAATTTTATTCACTAATTATTATTTTTTCTCTTTTCTCTCCTCCATTAGGAGTAAATAGGTTCGCCTATCATCTGATTCACACTCCTTTCTGGTTCAAATCTATACTTCTAATTTCTCCGCCTGTTCATATTCTTCCCCAGTTTTTTGAACAGGTGTTTCCTGTTTAGGACTGGGTTTCCGGTTCCTTCTAAAGTCCAACTCTATACTTCATAAATCTCAGCCTGATCTCTGAATTGTTTTTCACTCATTGTTCTCTCCCAATAGGAGTAGATAAGTTCATACTCTTCCCATAATTTTTTTAACAGAAGTAGAGGTTCATCCCTTGTTTCCGGTTTAAGATTGGGTTTCCGGTTCTTTCTAAAGTCTACTTCATCTCTATACTTCTAAAGTCTCCGACTGAACTTTGAAATTTTATTCGCTAACTTCAGCAACTTCAAATCTAGAATTAACAGTCTATCTTTCCTTTTATCTTGCCATTTCTTACGCTAATACAACTCCACAGAGTAAACATCTACCTTGAATGGTCCTTGGGGCTTGTATTGGGTGAACGTTGGTAAAAAAAATTCTGTTTTTGCAATTTTATATTTCTCGGGATTTCGCGGCGTAGAATTGGTTGGTTATTCGGTGGTTTTTATATAATGCTTTGCAGAGTGACGCACTTTGTCAGTATATTTGAAAGGAGTTGTGATATTGTTATATGGGAATAAAGTGTCGCTGCCGACACTGGAGTTTGAACACAGATCACCAGAGAGCAAACACAGACGATCTCATTTTGAATAAGTAGATCACGTGATCGTAAAGGAAATGTATATATGGGAATTAGCTCGGCGTATAACTATACGGATTATTATTAGGATCACTATACGGACTACTGTTCAGATCACTATTCAATGGGTACTTTTCGAGCGAGTATTTTCGAGTAAATACTATTAGTGTGAGTGTTATTCGAAAGCCTCGGACACCAGTATTGTTCAACGGCGTACTATATTTGTATTTGCGATTACAAAGTATCTACTACAACGAGCATTACGAAAGGGACGGAGTATTCGTTGACATTACAAAAGTGGCAACGACTGTTCATTGACATCACAAAATTGGCGACGAGGATTCGTTGAAATTACACGAGGATTCATTAAATTTACACGAGGAAAAGCAATCTACAAAATATTCAGCATAGTACAGCGGAATGGAAAAATTAAAAGCTATCATGGTTCAAACGTTGCAGCAACAAGAGCTACAATAAGAACAACAATTGCAGCAACAAAAACAACAACATGAGCAGCAATTAGAACTACAACAACAGAAGTTTTTTTTTTTTAGCTATTTACCAAAACGATGGAAGGAAAACTTCAGATTCATTCACTCCAAATGTTGTTGTTAATTCAATCGGCGAATTTGTGTGCAATCCAGATGAAGGGTAACTTTTTCAGTTTATTATAGAAGATACGAAGGGATCTTCAAAAGGGATTGTTCGCACTGGAATGATGAAAAGAAAGTTCGGTTATTATTAAGGAAATTGTCCCCCGCTGAACATGAAAAATATGTAAATTATATTTTGTCGAAAAAAAAAAAACAGGAGAGATAAATTTTGATGAGACTGTTGGTGACAGGAGTTCATTATTTAATAAACGAGGGCAATGTCTTAACTTAGTAAAGTCTGACAATGAAGATTTTGTCACTTATGCAGTAGTCGTGAATCAAGAATGTGAAAAGTTCAAGTTAAATGAATTAACTCCTGATTTATTTAAATGCCTGATATTCGTACAGGGTTTAGCTTCTAATAAGGATGTGGAGATAAGATCCAGGGCATTGCTAAATTAGAAATGGATTCTAAATTAACTCTCCAGAAAATAGCGAAAGAGTGTCAATGTATTGTGAATTTGAAACTCTTTACCGCAAAGATTGAGGAAAAAGACAATTCACAGGTACATAATGTCCGACTATCTAATAGAAAAAACTACAAACGTTTTTCAACAACTAACAGAACAATAAAAAGAGAGACTATAACCCCTTCTCAATGCCTAATACTTGCTATGGTTGTGGAGGTAATAATTTTAAAAGTGATTGTTTCTTCAAGATCAAAAAATGCTATAAATGTGGGAGAATAGGACACAAAAGTACGTGTTGAAGATACAAAAAATGGAGAAAAAATAAAACGTATTTGACTGCTCCTCTGCTGTTCCATTAGCTTGGCTGTTACCTGGTGATATGGTTTCATGTCGAAATATCCATACTTTTACAAACTTCTTGAAATGGTAGGATATGAACTGGGTCATATTGTAAGAGAACACAACATCAAGTATGCCCTAGCGTGCGAAATGGCTCTTAAGTTACTCAATCATTGCAATTAATGTTAGTTCAACTATATGATCAACTTCAATGAAGTTGCTATGAGTGTCCACAGTGATTAAATATTCATTTTCGCCCCACGCCATGAGGTCAGTTGCCACTTTTTTCCAGGGCCTTTCTAGAACGACAACGACTACTTGGGGTTCTGTTGGTTGGTGACCCGAGAATGTTACACATGTAGCCCCTACATGCTGTCTAATCTCAGCCGACATACCCGGCCAAAACAGAAGGTCTCTTGCCCTCCGCAGACATGTATTGATGCCCAAATGGCTAACACAAGCCTTTGTCTTCATTTCTTGACGCATGGTGCTATGAATTATAACTCTTTGTCAACGCAGGAATAACCTGTCCTGTATTGTCAACTCATCCCGATAGTCAAAAAATGGTTTGATGTTGTCAGGCAGGTATCTCCTCTCAATGGGTCACCCCTTGGCAGTAATTGTGGCTAGCACTATCATTGTTACGTCCTCAGCCGTGTATCTGTGCCAACCTATGATCTTGAATTGGATGCACCATCAGCAGTTCTTTTAATGGCCTAACTGTTGGTGCACAAGAAAGGGCATCCGCCAGTGGAGTTTTCTTACTGGGTCTGTACTGTAACGAGAAGTTATACTGCTGTGTCCCGATCAGCAGATTTTACAGCCTTTTAGGTGTTTTTAATAGTGGCTTTGCACAAATTAACGCTATAGTTTTATGCACTGTCAAAACCTTCACATGTCTTCCATGTGTGTAGTGGTTAAATTTCTCCAGTCCATAGACCATTACCAGCATTTCTTTTTCTATTTGTACATAACGTCGTTCCGTGCCAGAGAGTGAACGACTTGCATATGCATCAGGTCTCTCTTTTTCTACAGGGTTGCTCCCAGGCCATATTCATTGGCATCATTTTCCAGTATCAAATCCTCATGTGGATTATAGTAGGCAAGTATTGGTGCCCTACTAATCAATTTCTTCACTGAGTCAAATGGGGCTTGTTGTGATTCGGACCACATCCATGTTGCCTGCTTTTTTTATGAGGTCCTGAAGAGGCTTGATGATGGAGGTTAAGCGGGGATAAATTTATCCACAAAAATTAACCATCCTCATGAATCTTCCAGGGCATCCATGTTCCGGATTGTACTAACTTTCTCTGGGTCTACCTCAACGCCTTTGCTTGTGATCCTGTGTCCCATGAAAATGATGGCATACAGTCCCATCTGAAATTTTGTAGCGTTGAGTTTGACTCCCGTTGTCTGATATCTTTCAAAAAGTGCTTGTACCCGTTTATCATGCTCTTCCTGATTAGTACTGAATACCACTATGTCATCAACGATGATAGCCGTCTCTTCTAAGTCCTAAAAGTACTCAAGCATTTTCCTCTGAAAGGTTTTCTGAAGCAGAGTTCAGTCTAAATGGCAATCTCAACCAACGGAAACACCAAAACATATCTGGAAGGTGATTAGGTCACTGAACTCGTTATCAAGTTTTATATGCCAATATCCTGAAGATAGGTCTGCCTTGGTAAAAATTCTGGCATCTTTCATGTCATGGAGTCCGTCCTCCTGGATAGGGATGATGTAGTATTCTCAGATAAGAGCTTTATTGAGCTCATGGGAATCCAGAAATATTCTCAGGGAATCATCTTTATTTTTAGTTATGACCAGTTGACTAACCCGTGATGTATGATTGTCTACGGTTTCAATGACACTCAATTTAGTTAAACGCCTCAATTCTGTCTTTAATTGAGACCGGACTGAAAAAGGCACTCTTCTATTTGCCATCACAGCTGGGATGGCATCAGGATTAAACTGCAATGATGCAACTCCGGGTCACTCGCCAAGTTTGCACCCTTGAACTCCTGTTCCACCGCTATAGCCGAAATGTAGTGAAAGTTATCGTTTTTTATGGCAACAACATCCATCTGTTCACATGCTCGAAGCCCAAACAGGAATTGACATTGCTCATCTTTGAAGATCAAGAAGTACGCATGTCTCGCATTACTTTCGGGGACATGTTAATAGTGTCAATCTGGAATACCACCACTTCTTTTTTAGTAGCATCATGCACTTAGCATCTTTGTTGTTCTTTTTTGAAGAGACAACATTCACCCACTGTCCGTGTTCATCACTGTCCTCATCTGAGGCGGTGTCCCCGTAGTGTATATGGGACCGTTGTGAACCTCTCTTGTTTCCCTTTCGTTTTGCCTCATTGCTTCTTTTTTCTGGTTGTCTTCCGTCCTAGGTTAGAGTATCTGGACCGAAAATGGTTTTTCCATTACATGCATTGCAAGTCTTTCCATGTTAGACATTTGTTCCGACTGGGAGTGTAGTAGAAACCACAATATTAGCATTCTTGGTGTGATGCATACTTCTTTTCTTCAGCGACTTTCATCTCATGAATATGGGTTGATTCAGTCCTCATCCCTAGGCTCTGTGCAGCAGTTTTCTCCGTTGCACTACAAATGTCTATTGCCATCTGAAGATCAAGGCCTTGTATCTTCAGTAGGTCTTGTCTTGTGTCATGGTCCCTTATACCAGTAACAATTCGGTCCTTTATCATGGAGCCTCGGTACTTGTTACAAAAAAGGCATGTTTTCGGTAGAACTTGCAAATTACTGAGAAAATTGTCGAAGGACTCACCCTCATGTTGTCTTGTTAGAGTTAATTCCTCCTTAATTTTCTAATTGTTCACTAGGGCACGCTCTCCCTACACTATAAATACTGGGCGATTTCTTGCCTCATCCACTTTTCATTTCTTCATTTTCAGCGAACACATCTACAATGTAAGCTCTCGCAGAAGATTGCATCTTCCCATTTGTGGGAGACGCCATGAACATTATACACACATACGCGTACGTACGAACATTCACCAAAATACAAACTCTTTACGTTCACATACAAACACAAATGTTAATGTCTATGTCCATTGTAAATTTTGTTCTTTAATACATATATTTGTTGTATATATACATCGGTCTTGTTGGTTTTCTTTACACTTCTTTATGGCGGATTCAATCTCTGAGTCCGTCATGTTCTTGTAGTTGGAGCTTCTTCTAGCAGGAATAAACATACGTGTTCCTAATTTAACAACACGTAAACCCACGGTCCGCTACAGATTGGTGACCTTCCGACGTGATTTATTTTTTTAACTCCTGCTAGCAGAAACACAAGACTGTATATATGTACAAACTCACATTTACACACACTTTCCAGAGAGTGCAACACCACATCTCAAAAGGTGACTTTATCTTCACTCTGCAACGACCAACCTTTCCCGTATAATATCGGATGTAATTACTACGGGAGGTTTCGAAACCGACCTCGACCAGCAATGCCTGCACCTCAACTTTCAACTGTCGACACGACCGGAACGTACACACCTCACCTCAGCACCTCGTCTCTGCACCTCAACGTCCAACCGTCCACACGACCGGAACGAACGCACCTCAGCATCGCGTCGTCGACCTCAACTTCCAACCGCCAACCCGACCGGAACGTCTGCATCTCAATCATACCGTCGACACGACCAGTCCAACCTTTGACACGAGAACATTTCGTCGAAACGTTTTAACACGCATCTCAACCACACTTCCTACACCTTTTCTTTTCAGTTCATAAGGACAATATTCAAAACTTCCATGAACTTTTCATATATTCTATATACCACATGCCACATTTCACACAACTGCTTATCAACGTTTCAACATTGCCTACCATGACTTTAATGTACAAAAGTTTTCTACGCTGAAGAGATTAAATGTGAAATATTCTTCGGACGACTCACTGTCCAGAATTAAATTCTACGCGACGCATTGTTCGGACGACCCACTGTCCTGAAATACATTCTACGAGATGCAACTTCCACATAAAAATTTGCTGACGAAATTCACTAAATATTACTTAGTTATCACTAATACACAAATTTGTATATTATATCGGTCTTGTTGGTTTTCTTTACACTTCTTTATGGTGGATTCAATCTCTGAGTCCGCTATGTTCTTGTAGTTGACCTTCTTCTAGTAACACGTAAACCCATGGACCGCTACAGTTTTCGTTGTCGAAACAGAAAACGTTTGTAGGTTTCGTTGGTAGAACTGATCGTATATTCCAACAAAGCATCTATAATTTCTGCGACAGTCCGTTCAGATTCATCTGTTGTGAAATGCATACCTTGATATATTTTATTTTCAGGACGTCGTCATCAACTTGAATTTCCCTCCGCTTTTCACATAGTCCAGACAAGAGAGTATAATTCGTTCACCGTTTGCGAAATAGTTTCCACGTTTCAGCTTTGTTAGAGCCAAAAAAAAAAAATAAATAAATAAAAATAAATAAATAAACAGGCGTAAGGGGATGTTATGTGTAAACCTGTAGCACCAACCGCAATGGCATGGGTATCTGATTCATTGCTAGATGAGAGACTAAAAAAAACGTCAAATTTTCTTGCAGATAGGACCAAACAAGTTCGTGATATACCTGCACGCGTTGAGAGATGAGTTCGCTTTACACAAGAGAAAACATTCGACGATATCAGATGAAATACTTCTTACTTGGGAGTTTCAGACAGAAATAACGTCCCCAGACATTAAAATCAAAGTCCAACAGGCAGCTGTCACCATGTTACATGATGCGTGTGATTCTTAACACACGCATCATGTAACATGGTGATAAGACGAAGTCAGATTTAAATCCAACTGTGAGTTTATTTACGACGTCATTACAGTACATCCGGGTCGTCGTCCCCAAGGGCTTCAACTCTGTTCCTATTTGTGTAAGGGGATTAACTTCCGTTACACTCAACATTTAGATACTTAGGAAAATTCTTACCGAACTTATCTGAAATAATACAACCAACGATGGAATTATTATAAATGGACGCTATGTTTGTGTGGGATTACCGGGACCCACTAGAGAATTCTTTTAAATGAGTAAAGGAATTACTAACTCAAGCACCAATTCTATCATACTATGATCCAACCAGACCTAAAATAGAGCTGAGAGGAAATGAACACTAATCAGCGAGGGAGGCAAAAAAATAAAATAAAATAAAATAAAATAAAATAAAAAGCACAGAATTGAAAAGAATGATTTCACAATGTGAGTGAGTTATCGCCCTTGGACTGTAATCAAAACAAGCTTCAATTTGTAATTATTTATTTTGTAATTTGGAAAAGTTAGAAATAAATTAATAAAGAAAATAAATTAACTTAGGAAGGGGGATGTTATAACAACATCAATAATGTTGATTGTTGATTATGATGATGATTGTAAGCACTTCTGGTCCCACTAAAGACTTCTGGGAGCAAGACGGATATAGCGGAGTGTTTAAATAAAGTTAAATTTATTATTTACCTGACCACGTCTCGTGTCATCTTTGTGTTGTTTCGACGGCCGGTCTCGTATAACTTACACCCTAAGCCCAGTGGAACAGTTGTTTTCTGAGATGAAAATACATGTGATTTCTTCAGATATGTGTGAGAAAGAAGAGGCGAGTGAAAAAGTGTGGAGGAAAGTGTAAGTGTTTCGTTGCTTGGTAAGGAAGACGGATGAATGTGTAAAGGAAAGTCGAGCATCGTGTCCTGTTACTGTTTGTTGCCAGTTATCTCGCCTTTTTTGTTTGTCTATCTGGAAACTTTGCTTAAATACCCTTCAAAGAGATCACGAAGCATGTTTTTATTGTTGGTAGGAACGCGACCCGTTGGTTGGAAAATGTTAAACATTTATTTTTGAAGCATTTTTTTTTTAACTGGAACAATGCTCAACCCTCCGACTCAAACCATTTTTTGTTATTTGGTGTTTATTTCTGTCTTCGCTCCACAGCAAGTTGTAAAAAAAATGAAGGAAAACACTAAGTGTGACTGAATCAGTGTATGTAACTAGTAAGTTAAAGTTAAAGAACAGTGATGACCAGTCTTCCCCATTTTTCGACTTTGTGCGACATTTTCATTTTTGCTATGAAATACTCATCCCTTATTTACGGGAGTAGTTTTCTAATTTCGTTTTCCAGTTTTGGGAGATACAATGTAACCCGGATATAAGAGACCCTGATATAAGAGAAACCCGGATATAAGAGAGATTTGATCTAGTCCCAAATTAGAGCCATATCTAAACAAAATAGACCAAACCCGAATATAAGAGAAACCAGGATATAAGAGACTTCTTCTCCGGTCCCGACAACTCTTTTATATCCGGGTTACACTGTACTTCGTATCAGTTACTCCTCGCTAGTCTTATTCACCCTTGTGTTGCCTGTTCGTTTCTTCCACTCAAAAATCAGAGTATGTGACTTTTCAGTTTTCAACACTAATAGACGCAGAGATTGAACTCCCAACTGCCAGGGAACTCAATATGTTTAAAAAGTTTAAAAATTGAATTTAACCAACGCTTTAATTCGGTGTTGTGCAAGCAATTTTTAATTAACCTTAATTCAGTAGTATTCATTAAAACAGTAAGTAGTTTGCTAAAGATTACAAACATCTCTTAAAATAATGAATTGGAGTTTTTTCCAATTTTAATTGTAATACATTTTATTTTTTCTAAAAAACAGTATATTATTTACTAACGACTATAAATTCAACGGTTTTTATTTTTTACGTTATGCTTGAGTTAAGTAAGATTTTTTGATCATAAAATTAAAATATAACTTAATATCGTGTATACATGTTTTGTAACATCATGTTTCTTAGCTAAGTTATTAGGTTGGTGCAAAAACAATGTCGTTTTCTCACATATGTTACTATGTGAGAAAACGACATTATTTTTGCACCAACCTAATATTTCCTTGTTTCTATTCATGTTGGTGGTACAACTGAAAAGGGGAAATATTTCATTTTAACACCGTTTAAACTAAGCTTATTTACGACTCTCAGTTTCATGTCGACTCCATGTTACTAACGTCCCGTCAAAACAAGTATAACGAAATGAAAAGGACTTAATCATTGTATTTAAAATAAGTTTTTTTTTTGAAAAGTTCAGTTATTTATTTTTTTTACTGTTAGCTATTCAAATTTTATATATATTGAAAAAGTTTGGATCATTACTCTTTTGACACTATTGTTGTTACTGCCGTGACGTCATAAATATGGAAGACATATTGGGTAGCAGCTATCACCTCGATCTTTTCAGTTCTAGAGGATTTGGTGGGAGGTTTGCAGTTTATGTGAAATGGTCCTCGAAAAATGCATGAACATGTTTGCATGTTTTGAAAAGACTTTTATTAATGTATACTACCGGTTATTATAATGTTGAGATTACTTTGAACATTTATCAGCAAAAGCTAGTTGCTTGTTGCTAACAAGAAATTAATGGCAAGTTGTCTCATTTCTGTTTTTAGTGTTGAACACATTTTTTTTTATATTTAAAGCAAATTAAATCAACACATGATACAATTAACTTATAATAATTTTATTTTTTTGTTTTTCGAAATCTATCGTTTATATCCAAACAGATGTTTTTAAATTCACATCTTTTATTTACCTTGTCTTTATCCCTGTGATAACTTTTTTTTAAAAATCATAATTTTTGCTTGATGATGAATAACATAAGTACACAACATAACGGTACCACTAGTGCACCAAACAGCGGAGTTAGCAGCGCTGGTAATGGTAGCATTAGCATTGGTATCAGTGCTGGCAGTAATGCTTGTAACAGTCAAGAACAAGATCTCTCCCAGTGGTTGTCCATCACAGAAGAAACACTTTTTCTTCATGATGGTCTACTTCGTCTATCAGACATTGTTGAGCTTCCTCAAGATGTTAATAACGTTAGAGATAGCGGCGAGCACGAAGTGGTTACCCTGGATACAAAAACTCCGGCTGAACTGAGCGAACACATTATGTCAATTTGTGGTACTCGGAACAACGCGTACTCCAGACTTCTTGAATACCGGCTTAATGCACTTTGCGGTTTTTGGAATGCTCAACGCCAGGTTGCTGCGTCCATTTACGACCAACAAACAGATAGAGAAGGCTCTGACGATGCCACAATATGGAAAAAACAAGGTAGTCTTAAAGACATTGAACAGGCTTCGTTTTCTACTAGGATCAGCTTATTACTTGTATTACCACTTCTTGAATCTATGAGTCGAAATGATCCAGATTTATGCAGTGTTTCTGCAAGTGTATTACTTGAGTGTCTAAAAGATTGTCCTCCTTTTAGCCTTTCTAAGGAACCTACAGACTGCATGAAAGGACTGGAGCAGCTGTTATGTAATTGGCTGGAGGCAAAATCTAGCCAACCTACTCAAAATCCGGAAAGATATTCTCACCAGCAAAAACGTCCTGAATTGGATACCTATATGTCTTCAGTCAGTAAACAAAGTGAACGTGTAAATGCTGCATCTGCACTTGTAGCTTTGGCTTGTGCACGGTAAGTTAATAGTTTTTTTTTTCTCCTGCAATAGTACTCAACATCTAAAAACCAATTTTTTTTCTTACTTTTTACTTGAGTTATATAAACCTATCACTTTATTTTCTGAGTATAGTAAAAAAAAATTAAATTAGTACATAAGGTAAATAAGGTATCTCTTCATAGAGAGAGATACCTTATTTAAGATTTTTGGTTAACTGAAGAAATTTATTTTTTTGTTGTATGATTGAAAATACTTTTTTTTTATACTTCGTTTTGTTTTGTTCAAATGACATTCATATTTTTCGGAACTTTTCATTTTTGTTTTGGGAAAAAATTAATTGATCTATCTTGTTCAATTTCATGTGACTTAAAAAAAAACTGATCTTTGATTTTGTACTCGTTTTATGCAGATATGACAACGAAAGTGTATTCTCATTCTGCGCCACTTTTAAAAAATGATTTCGTAAATTAAAAAATAGCAATTTTATTGAATGTTTTGACTTTTTTTTTTCTCTTCTAGTTTGTCTTTTTAGTTTTTATGCAGTTTTTTTTTTTTTTTTTTTCGAAAACGGGAATAAAAATATGACTCATTTTTACTTTACATACACTACAGTACACTTTTTAGTTTTACTTTTACAATTACATTTTTTTTCATGTGAAATTGAACTTCGGTCAAAATCAGTGTCCACTTTGATACTTATTTCTAAACAAAACTGAACCTCTAGAGAACCAATTGCCGATAAAATGATCGAGTCAAGTCAATCTCTGCTGAACTAAAATGCATGCTACTTCATTTAGTTTTTCTCATTACCTGTCACGAGTTTTTAATTTTAATTTGAACTGGCATTCCATTGAAAAGTAAAAAAAAAAAAAATATGTAATTATTTTACTTAATTTTTGTTATAAGTCATGAATGTTATTGTTAATTCTTGGATGTAAAAATATTTAGCTGCCTCCACGGACTTTCTAAAAAAAAAGTGGATTTTATTTTTATTGTGGTTGTATTTTATTTGAAAAATAATAATTAGTATCCCCCTCCCCCCAAATTCGCTGAAAAAGGACATACCATTACGGGGAAAAAAAAAAAAAAAAAAAAAAGAGGGAAGACCAACAAAATATTTTTGATTATTTATAGTTTTTTTTAATATTTTTTTAGAATATTCGAAATTTTTGTTAAATCTTTTTCCTACGTTAGCGAGAGGACCAAAGATAAATATTTAGGAAATTTTATTTTAACGTCATTTTTGCAGTGAAAAACATTGATTTGGTTGGAAATTCTTGCCTTGCACAAATCAGATAATTGTCGGATTTTATTTTTATATGAAACATTCAGGACTTATTCACAAATGAATGAAATATTCTAAACGTTTTTCTTTTTAATTTTTTTTTTTTTAGAAATATTAAATTTAAATACATTAGCTTGAAATTAAAGCTGAAATAAAAGCTTAATAAAGAAAGATTTTTCATTTTCAAAAATTTATTTTGAACCTTAAATATTGTGTATCATTGAAGGGTACATCCAAAGATTCACAAAAAAAAGCATACATGATGAAAAAATGTCCCAGACTTAATAAGAACAAAGTTTTATAGTGAAAATTTTTATTATTCAGAGGAAAGATCAAAGTATTAGAAATATTAAATTTATTCTATTAGTTTGGAATTGAAACAAAAAAAATCTCCAAGAAAGAAATGCATTTCAAACCTTTTTACAGATTATTATTATTATTATTATTATTATTATATTTTTTTTTTTTTTTTTTTTTAAGAAAAAAAAAATTATTTTAAATCCTTAAAAGATTTTGGACTTTTTTAAAACAACAAAGTAAGCAACAAACACTATTCTGCTCAGTTTGGTTAGTGAATTTGATGCTGACAGAAGAGAAATTAAAACACTTTAAAAACTAATATCTGTTCCAGAAATATATATATATATATATATAAGAAAAATAGTAAATTTAAGGATTAAATAATTTAAAAAAAAAACATTATTATAACAAAAAATACATTTTCACCGGCAGGGTATGTCCCCACTTGTCAAAATGCTCAAAGATAAAACATTACCCTGTGTAACACAATTTTTGTCCTTGGGTAGCAAGTATTATGGCTAATTTCCTTCAAACATTGCTTTTTCCGAGATTTACCTATTCCCATTGGGAAAAGTAGCAAATATGAATATTCTCGTTCACACAAAGTAGAAACAAAATAATATGTCATTCAAAAGTAGCATTTATTTAGAAGTGGTTAGTTTTTCATGATTTACGCTTATACTATAAATTTCTTTCATGAATCCATCAATCCTTGGTAGCAGTGTTCAAAATTCAGGATATCCTGTTGGAAGTGCTCACCTTGCACCTCTGAGTACCCCCCAAAGTTAAGCTTCTTGGGGAATTCCTTGCGTTCTATGATCTTTATTTGTTGTCAAACTTTTGCCACAGACAACTTTGGAAAGAAGCCTTGAAGGTAATTGAAAGCTACAAATTGTTTCATAAGGCCCAATTTTAAGTGCAGTGGAAACAATACATTCCGGTGGTCCAACAGTGACTCCCATTTGATGTTGCTTGTCCTTACACTGAACTCGGTCTGATGTGGCCATTCCTGCCTGTGGTAGTGTGACGCAGTGTCGCTGCTATCCCAATGGCAAAAATAACATGGAACACTTGGTAAAGTTTTCTTGAAGACACATTTGAAGTCTCTGATAACCTCCCAACTGTACTATACATATTTCAAGGCATCTAGCAAGATCTTGACACTGCTGTATTTTACACTGGGTTGCACTGAGTGATCCAGGGGGAAAGAGATGGATCCATGTTCCCATTATGAAGCAGCACAGCTTTGAGGCTCTGGGATGAGCTTCCGAGGAAGAGGCACCACTTGCTGGGGTTAAAGACAATTCCAAATGCCTTGAACAGACTGGTCACATTGTGGCAGAAGCAAAGCCCATCTTGATGGGTGAAAAAGCTTCATAAACACTGGGTATGCTTTCTCTGATTTGTGAGTTGCACACTTTCATCTAACAAATTCCACTGCTTGAGTCATGACATCAAAAGCTTGGCATTGGACTTTGTGAAACCAAAATCTCTGATCAGGTTGTTTTTGGTTAGGTTTCTCTCCTCAGCTGCATCTCTGTAATCTGGATCAATAACTTCATCCTCTTCTAAATTGCTGTTCTCTTCTGAAGATAGCTGCTCTTTTTGGGAGGAGTGGGTACAAAGAACTCAGGGCAGTGTAGCACTGGAGTAATGGATGTTTTTGAAATTTCTAAAAATCATGCACTGAATATGTAAAATACTGATTTTGGACCCCCAATTAATATAGTAAATGCCACAAAAATACAGAATTTTGAATACTGAATATTCTATATTTTTATGGTTCTTGCCAGTAATCCAGTATAGAAAACATTTATGATACTGTGGGCACTAATGCATGATTGTTGAAACATATTTAATACATATTTTACAGTAACACTGGTTTACAAAAAATAAAATTTCAAAATATGCAAATGAAAAACAATTTCCAAACTTTTACACTTAGAAATTACACTATCCAAAAAAGCAAAACTTTCCATCTTACCCTGTAGAATTCTTTTACAGAGTTCACAGGTGAAATAAGGTATCCAGGGTTTTTCTTATTCTCAACAGGCATGCTGAAATATACCTTGTAGCCTCACACATTTTAGCAGATGTTTCCACAGAGTACTTTTTCACTCTTGTCCTGATAGATTCACCACAGATATAGCAAAATGCATCTGCTGGATGTTTACAATCTCTTGGTGTCATCTATGACAATGCATCTCTCAATAACTCCTTGTTTGCCTTGGGACAGCTAGAAGTAAACTCTTGATTTTATTATTGTAAAAATACAACAATTGCGGCACAAGGCCAAAAGGGGAAGTGGGGTAAGGCTGATCATCATTAACTATCTTATACCTAGCTAATCTGATTCATGATCCATTCATTCATTACAAATAACTCATTTGTCACAAGAAGTCATTCTTCACCATTCATTCCTGTATATATCGCAATACCCCATACACACATGGTTACCTACAGAAACACTCCATGACATAAAAATTTCTTATATACAAATTATTGTCTATACGAGATTGTTGAGTAGTAGTTTTTCAGGAGTGATACAAGCCATCTACTTGCCAACATAGTCTCAGAAAGAGTGCATTTGAGGACAGTGGTAGAAGGCATACAAAGTCATTTCTTCTAAATCAAGGTCACACCAATAAGTCTGGCAAATCTGCCAAGCCCTCTCTGAAGGCCATGTCATTGAGAGATATCATTCCAAATCGATCATCAGGTAAGTGAAAAATCAGGGTTTCTGAGGTAATTTGCCACTGGTGCCCAAAACCAGAAAGAGCACACCCCCTCCACTAATTCATGATACAAGACCTTTCTAGGCCATGAAAGTTCCCTGGACCAAGAAATGACCCTCAAGGCTGCTCAACATTCTTTCCAGGGACTACAACAGTGCTCAAGCCTAGGAATGACAGGAATGATGGTAAGGCTAGGGAAAGTGTCCCTAACACCCCTCCAAGATCTTATCCTCTGTCAAAGCACTGCATAAGAAAGCCAATCTTAGGCATGTCAATAACTCCCTAAGTCTGGCAATCCCAGCCCCCCCCTCCCCCATTACATGGACGCTGGACATGGACTTCTCTGCAGACCTGCTTGCAACCACCTCACAAGAAGGTGGAAAAAAATGCTTGAACGTTTGCAGAGAGAAAGTACGTACAACCGGTAAAGGATGAGAGGAAAGATTTAAGTGGTACATGCCTCAGCCCTACCCTTCAAGAACAACCTCCTTTAGAGCCAAGTCTGGACCAACACTCTAACCTTGTATTTCTGACCAATTTTTCTCTCACTGGAGTCTGGGCCTGAACCACACTCAAAGAATGTGGATGGGTTCATCAGTCTAACCAACAAGGAAGAGTGACTGCCTTCCAGGCACTTAAATGCAAACCGGAAGACTTGTGATTAATCTTGGCCCCTGTGACATTTTTTGTACCATTCAAGTGCCTTCTGTACCACCTCAAGGTTGCTGTGGCATGACATGAAAATGGATGTGCCATCAGCATATGTGAAAACCATGGCTTGAGCCCCACCAGGAACAATGATTCCCTATAGGGTTGGACTGCTCATCCTGTCCCTCAACTAGTGAAAGAGAGGCTCCATACCAAAGTGTAAAGTAGGGGCAACAGTGGGCAACCCTGATGAACTGACTGAGACAGTGCAAAAGCGCATGACTGCTTTCAGTTCACTTCATACCATAGCACTGGTGGAGCGATATAGAAGGATAATCTACCTGTAGAAGTTGGATATGAATCTGGCAGCCTGCAGGACAGCAGCCACATACTGAAGGTTAACCCTATCAGATGCATTGGGCTGATCCAAATTGATCAGCATGGCTTGCTTATCATCTTTTACAGCCTCTCGGATCATGTGGATCCGATGCATGTTGCTCTGAATTGTTCGGCCCTTCACAGCATAAGTCTGCTTGGGTCCCAGCAGAATCTCAGCAACTAACTGAAAAAGCTCTGTCAGGATCTTGGCCAAAATCTTTAACTCTGTGTTTAGCAGAGTTATGGGCCTGTAATCATCTAATTCCTGTCCTCTATCCTTGCCCTTTTTCAACAGCATGATGATACCCCTGGTGATCCATTTGGGGATGGACCCCTGCCAGAACCATTTGCTGAACATACCAGTTGAAATTGGCACATAGATGTGCGACAGCCTTAAGTACAATTCGTAGGGTAAACCATTAATTACTCAGACTTCCACTGTCGATCCTTTTCAATGGCAGGTAGACTTTGCCCTCTATGATCTCACGCCACAACTAGCTGCTTCAGTTGGCAAAAGCTGAGGAAAGTTAGCCAAATAGCTTTGAAACTTTTTGTTACAGAGACCAGGCTCCTTGGTAAAACAGGCTCTCAAAATGCCGCTGAAACACCTTGCACATGTCATTGGTTGACCTCAGAGTATGCCCCTCCAGGGTCTTGACCTCATGAATATATTGATTGGAACCTTGATGGATTTCTTCCTTGTGCAATTCTGCATCCATGCTCATGGCTTTGTCAGATATCTTGTTTAACCTATGCCTAACTACCTGCCTCTGGTCGTGCTTGCAATCCGAGTGCTCCAGAGCCTGCCTAGCTAAACCTATCTCTAGGGAATCCCCCCAGCCTTTGCCTGAGACAGCCTATCCTTGAGAACCTTCACCTTTTTAGCTTTACCTAATACGAGCTGCTGGCTACATTCATCAGTGAAGGACCTAATCCTATCCTTAAACCTCTCCCGCCACTTATTCCCAGTAACTGCTTCCACTAGTTTCTGCTGCACTAGACTAATTAGTTGTTGCCAGAAGTTCCACCTGTCCCGTAAAGACAAATTGACCTTCCAGTGTCCAGCTATTCTACACGTAACATCTAACACTATCCTGGCACAGATGTGTCTATGGTCTGAATAGCCTAACCAGTGGAATGTGGGACAATCTAGTAAGTCTATATCAGCCCTTCTCACTAACATTCTGCCCTGGTAGAAAAATTTAGAAACATCTTGTAGGATAGATACTACCATTTAGCCTAATGATTTCTTTATACTTCATAAAATTATCAGATACTGCCACAGACTTCCTAAAAAAAAAATAATGTTCATTTATGTATGGCAGCCTGTCATGTCCTAGCATAACAACTGTAAATATCTACTGTAATCCTGCTTGAAAAAAACAATGAAAGAAATATGGAAAAGAACAGTGTAATAATCAAGAAATTGGTATTTGTTTAAAAATGAATTATCATTGACTTTATATAAGCAATAGTTTTTGAATTTATTATTCTATACAATTTTATGAAACCTGAATAATTTTATTTTTATACTATATTGGATGTTTCTCGTTTTTTTTTTTTTTTTTTTTTTTTTTTTTTTAAATGATACTTTAATGATAGTTTAATACATTGATTTTATTTTTTTCCTTAACTGTTTGAAGTTAGAAAATATTAAATTGCACCCAATGTTGGTCTTTCTTAATTATTCTGAAGTCATTATTATATATTACTCATCTGATAGGGAAGAGTCTATTAAAAAGATAATTCAAAATTATTTTATTTTTATTTATTTGCTTTTTAATTTTTTTAAAGGTTCACACTCAAAAACTGAATTAAACTTCATTTTTTTTTTTTATTCTTCAAACATAATAAAAATAACTTGTTATGAATAGCAATGGGATGAATTTCCAAATTACACTAAAAAATTACCAGTAACTTAAAAAAAAAAAAAAAATTAAGTATAGATTTTTTGTGACTTTCAAATTTGAAAGAAAATGTTATTAAATTATGTAAGTACCAACTCGGAGAAAAATTTGTTTTTGAGTTGAACTATTTTTGATAAGGTTTGGGATGAATTTTCAATATGCTTACACTTCAGGGATTTTTCCTTATATGACTGTACAAAAATTTCATGAACATCCTTTAATGAAAATGTAAGAGGTGGTGGTGTGAAACAGACCCACAAAAATATTTACACAAGATTTTCTAATAACGTATTCAGTATACAATTCATTCATTAATGAAGAAGTACCATAAATTCAATTTGAATCTGATAATTCCCTGATTTTTGGCAACTTGTTTTTGTTAAAAAAAAAATTGTATGCAATTTAGTTGTACCAAAATTTATAAAATCAATTTTAAAAAATTGTTAATTGTTGCTCAACTAAAATCTGTATCAAAATTTTTATTTTTTTTCTAATTAAATAAAAGTAAAAATTCATAGTTTATTTTGATTTTGATTTTTTTTTGTGAACCTCATTTGCATTTGATTTATATGAATACTATTCAATTATTTAAGTCTTAAGCAACTACATCTCAAAATGTTTTTGTTAAAATAAATTATAGTGTTTCATGTGCTATTTTTCATTTTGAAATGCAATTGGAACTCTGTCCAGTCCTTATTTTTTATATTACAAAATGTGTGTATATGTGTTTTATGTGCCTTTTCTCTTCAGAATGTTGTTAATAATGGCTTTCCACAATTTCCTTTCCTTTGTAGCTATTAGTAAAGTTTGTCTTTTTGCTGTCTCTCCTAATCCCTGTTCTACCAACCATTTACATAAGCGTATTAGGTAGGTTATGTGCTGCTTTTCTCTGTATCTTTTGCCTTCAGTATGTCCTGTGAGTGTAAAACTTTCTAAACTCTCTTTCCTCATTATGTGTCGTAAAAATTGTCTCTTTCTGATGTTAAGTATGTGCCTCTTTTTGAATTCATTTTCTCAAACTTTGTCATTACTCACATGTTCAGTTCATCCATGGTATTAGCATTCTTCTGTAGAACCACATTTCTCTTGCTTCAAGTTTCTTCTTCATCTGTGAGGAGATTGTCCACCATTCATTGCTATATAAGAGGAATGATGTTACATAAGAGTTCAGTACTCTTTTCTTTGTTTCTAATGAAATATTTCTGATTCTCAATACTTAGCTTTTGTATTGCATTTTATGTCCACTGTTAAAACACTTATTATTAGGTTGGTGCAAAAATAATGACGTAATGTTTTTTGACATTAAAAAATACGTCAAAAAACGACATTATTACGTCATTATTTTTGCACCAACCTAATAGATGTTTAAATTTTTGCCCTTACTTGATTTTGGTATCTCCAATTTGTAAATTGCATTATAGGCTGCTCCTTTTGGTGATAACCACACATTCTATCTTCTTACAATTTACATTTAGTCTGTTCTTCTGACTTTCCTTTACTACCTTCTGTAGGAGTTCCTGTATTTTCCTTTCTATGTCTATCAAGACTGTCATCAGTATATCTAATTAATGTTAAGATTGTAGCAACCAATAATGAATCATGGTAGGTCTTCTAATTTTCTCAGGATTGCTTTACTGTAGGGACATCCAAAACAAATGATACCTAAGGTTTAAAAATGAAACATCTTTCTTGAAGCTTTTATTTTAGTTTTAATTACAAGTTAATAGATTAAATTTAATATTTCTAATAAGCAAAATACTCTGCTGTAGTTGTAGAATAAAAAATGCAATAAAATTATGACATTATTTAATTAGAAAAACTTTTAATTGCTTTTATGAATAAGATATTTTGGACACTTTTTTCAATGAATAATGAATTTTTACAAAAATTTTCATTTTTTTTTTTTTTTTTTTTTTTTTTTTAATTTATAAAGTTTTAAAGCTTATAATTCTGTATTAATTTCTACCTTTTAGATTATATTATTACTGAGTATAAACTATATTTACTAATCATAAATGGAAAAGCTTAATGCAAGTCAACATGCAACAAGATTCTTAAAATAATTTTGAATATTTTTTATTAGTGTATAAACATGTCTAGTGTCGGTTAAAAATAGTTTGGTTTAAAAATTCATTTCTGCGATATTCTAAAGTAAATAATATTTGTTTCAAATCAGGTTAATTATACCTTAAGTCAGCTAATATTCCTCAAATGAAGGTTCAGAAAATTTTTATTTTTGCAAGATTTTTAAAATGAGAACTAACCTGTGCTTACAAATGTCTCAAAAATGGATGTTACTAAAAAAAATGAAATTCAATTCCAATCAATATGATTTCTGTTTGAAATGCACCAGAATATTGTGCTTACTGGAAATATTATATTTAAACTTTCTGTATTGTGATTTTTGTGGATGTATTATTTACTTTGAGTTTAAAATATTGAAAAAATGCATTTTTTAACCAGACAGTAGGTGTTTATTTAAGGTGCTCACATGTCTGGCAGCGTGATATTTACCTAATGTTGTTCTATGAGGGTTTTAGGTGTTGAAAAAGTGATTGAATTAACATGAGCGTTTTTATATATAATTTTTAAGTACTCGGTAATCTTAAAAATTTAAGAAAATATTATCTAATGTTTTATTGAATTTTTAATATTTTTGGCTGTAAATTTACTAAAGTTATTACTCTTATTTTCTGATAACATCATGTATGTTGACCGTAGAAAATTGGCATGTTTATTCATATAAGAAAAATTTTTTAAAATTCTTTTAAAAATATTGGAGTGTGATGATTTGCACTAGGCTTTTTAATTTATGTTTAGTAAATATAGTCTTTACTTAATAACAATCTCCTAACCTGTACAAAATACAGAAATTTAAGATTTAAAAAATGTATAAATTATTCTAATTAAAATTTAAAAAATAAGAAAACAGTTCTTGTTAGAATTCATTATTCATTGAAAAAACAAATTTTCTTATTCATAAAAAAAATTAAAAACTTTTCTAATTAAATAATGTCTTAGTTTGATACCCCTTTTTATTTTACCATTCAGAGCAGAGTAACTGTTTGAAAAAAAAAAAATCAAAAAATTCAATGATTTACATTCTCCAAGGAATTCTGCTTTTAACTAATATGAATGTGAAGTGGAGTAAAATTTAATTTCTCGAAATATCATTAATTGAGGAAGATGGGTGTAATGAATATTAAAAAAAATATTCTAAAATAATTTAATTCATTTGTTAATAATTCCTGAAAGTTTCATTAAAGTCTGACAATTACTTGATTTTTGCAAGAATTTCTAAATCAATGTTTTTTACTGGAAAAAAGGTTAAATTTTTTAATCCTAGTCTTTGTTGTCCCCACTGATGTAAGAAAAACAAGATTTTTAACCAAAATTTTGAATGTGCTAGATAAGATTAAAAAAAATTAATAAAATAATAAAAAAAATTCTTTTGGGCTTTCCTTTTATCAAGTTCAGTGCCTTTTTCATAATGTTATACTCTTTTTTTTTTTTTTTTTTTTTTTTCCTGCAAATTATGGGGTGTAAAGGTTGAATAAGTCTGGTTAGAAAACATATCCTTGTCTTGTGCCATTTTCTATTTTTGCATATTTACTGAATTCATTTCCTATCCATATGCAAGCAGTTTACTTTCAGTATAAGTTTTGGGTTTTAATATCCTTACCAAAAAGATCAAACTTACCTCACAGTTCAAACAGGTCATTGGGATGCACTTACTTTATTAAATGCTTTTGCATAATCTATGAAACCTAGGTACACATCATTTTGCATTCATATTGCTCTTTCTGATATCATTCTGAGCATAAATATTATGTACCTTGTTAGAGTATCTTTAATGGAACCACAATGTTCTTGTCCTATTTTGGGTTCTAATTCTGCTGCACACTCTATTCATCAGAATTCAGATAGGTTTTGTTATGTGGCTCATTAGGCTAATTATCTGATAGTTTGCATTTGTTTGCTTTATTAAGCAGTACTATGAAAATGGATCTACTTTGGTCTTCTGATATATTACATCTATCATTTCTGTAATTTTGTCAATGCCAAAATCCTCAAAAGCTACCAGCATCTCTATTAAAATTTCATCTGGTCTTACTGCTTTGTTGTTGTTCAGTTTGTCCAGTGTGGATTTCATTTCAGATTTTAACATTTCTGGCCCCTTGATATTTCTATGTATTGTGGGTTGTCCATGTTCATCATGGAAGTATTCTGTTATGCATTCATTTAATCTCTGAAGTAATTTTTCTTTATTTATCTATCAGTGTTCTGTCCTACTTCAAATTTCCATTCTCATTTAGTTCATTGTATCTGTTTTTAATACAGTCCTTTCATTTTGGGTGTGTCATATTGCAATTTGGGTGTTGCCCTGGTCCTCTTCAATTTCCATAGTTTCAATGGAAAATGATTGTTCATGCAATTGGTACTTGGGTATGTTTTACAGTATAAAACTGCATTGCTGAATCTCTTATTTATAGTTATATAGTTAATTGCTATTTTGTTTCTCCTCCTGGGCATCTCCATGTCTAATATGCTAAAAGGCTTTTTCTTCAGTTTGACTACAAGAATTTGTTCAAAGCTGGTAATATCCCAGAATACATTTCTTTTTGTCTTGGTCTAATATAAGTCCTACTCCTCTTTCATTTTTATTTTTAGCTGCATATATGACCCTGTGTTTGTCCCCAACAAAATCTCCATCCCCCCCACCTAGTTTTGCATACACCTAAAATATTAACACTTAATCCATTCTCTAACTGGTCATGTTGATTTAGTGTTCTGACATTCCATGTCCCTAAAACTATTTTTGTTTGTAAACAGTCATTGTATTCAAAGTAATCTAACCCTCTTCACACTGTTATTCTTAATAGTTTTGCTAACAGTTGCTGGATGATGGTCAGGTGACACCTGTTGCACTTATCCCTCCTAGGTGAGGAGTTAAATCCCAATAGACAACCTCCTTCATGTTAACTTTTATAATAATATTGTTGTTATAAATGTTCTTGGGATTGATAATGTAGTAGTTTTCCCATTGCTTTCTTCATCGTGATTTTATTGAGACACCCTCTAGTTTGCAGGCCATTGATCCGTCAAGAGTTCTTCTTCCCTTTGATAGGACTTATTTTTCATCCTACAGGCTTACTAAACCCTTGCCTAACTTGCAATAAATTGGAGTGGGTTGCCAGTTTAGTTGCCAATACTCTGATAATAGATTTCTTATTTTGACTTTCTCAAATTAATAGTGTAAGAGGAAAAAATTGCCTCACTATTCAGATTCAGTCAAAAAATTTAATGGCTGATATCGGAAACTTTTTTTACCTATAATGTCATGTCATCAATAAGTTTTGTTACAGACAAAATCATTTTGCTTATGTGTCCTTTTTTTTTTTTTTCTTTTTCATGGAAATGAGTTTATTTCATAAAATGAACTAAAAATAATTAGTTTTGCTTGTGCCTCTTATTTTTATTAAGACAGTGAACATCATCTCAACTGTTTGACAAGGGGCAAATGATATTTTATTTTTTATTTTTGTAGTTCCTTTTTACTATGAAGTAAATGTCTAATATTTCTGTGTATTCTGTTAAAAAAGTATAGAACACTATGCTTGTCATGATGATAATAATAGATTTGTATTTTTAAAAAAATGCTTTTGCCTGTAGGGAATGTACCATTATTAGTAATATCATGAGTCACAACACATTTTAAATATTTTAAATGTCTTGAATTTTGATTTTATTTGAAAGGTAGTTATGTAAATCTAATGTGTATGAAAAATTTTTTTAACTATGTTTACATTTGATATTGCATAAATTTCTTACTGAAATAATATTCTGGGACTTTTCTTTACATAACTGTAAAAGAAAATTCCACTGACCTCCCAAAAAGTTTTCTAATAAAAGGACCTATTCAGTATACAATTTGTTCATGAATAAGTACTGAAAATTTTGTTTACATAAGTTAATTCCCTGTTGTTTTTTTTATTTATTTTATTTTTTTTATTTATTTTTTATAAATTTAAAATAAACAGGGTAGTTAGCTAATATATATTTTTAGACACCTCCATTTCCTAGTCAGATTCTCTACAGTACTACTTTTACAGCAAGTTCTATATACATCAGCCATTTATTTGGTAAAACTGCTAGTGTTTTTATTTTTTTTTTTTTTATTCATTTGAAAGAAAATAAACAGTTATACTATTATTTTGCAGTTATTTTTTTTTTTTTCCCCAACACACACAAACAAGTTCTGTACTACCAAGCTATAACTATCACCAAATTCACAAATCAATGCTTTAATCCACTCGGACATGTAGACTCACTGGAAACAGAGCAAGCAGTGACTGAGCAGTACTAAATAAGATGAGGTATCCATAGACATGGACAGTGATACAAGAATAAACTAGCTCCATAGGTTAAATAAAGGGTCACATTCAAAATTCTATGAATTGGATAAACAGACTCCTGAAAATGGCTTGGGAGCACAATGCCTGAAATGTTTTGATAATAAAAATTGTCATTAGTCTGAATGTAAATTATATAATTAATAACTTCTCATTCCAGAAATTCATACAGAGAAAGTGCTCCTTATTAGAATAATTTTGTAATCATTTTATTTTTATTTCCTACTTGCTCAATTTTCTTTTTGCTTGTGTGTGTATAACAGAGCCCACCTGTGGTTTATACTGCAAGTATGCTGAGCAGATCTTAGTTACAGTTTCTGGGAGAGAGCCTGTTATCTAGCATGATCAACAATCTGAACAAGGCCAGTACATTCAAACACTCGGTCATGATGATTTGTGACTTTGTGCTAGCACAGCTATCGATGACCCCCAAATGTTCCATCTACCCAATTTCACTTGCAAGGGTTGGGTCAACCTGTGGCATGGTTTTCAGGCACTTTCCAAAGGTGCTGCACACTGGGATCATCCCCTCCAGACCAATAACATCAGGAAATCTCCTTCCTGACAAATCAGCCATGGTGAGATTAGAAACTTGAATCTCATGGTCAGAAAGCGAACATTCTAACCACTCAGCCGCATATAAATATATATATATATATATATATATATATATATATATATATATATATATATATTATAATAATATTTTTTGTTTAAAAATACGATTCCTTCGTTACGTAAGAGTTCTCATGTTTCAAAAACGAGAGCCGAAATCATCCAAATAATTATTAAAATTAAGTTGAATTGTGGTGTTTAGTCCCGTTTCATCTTCAAGCGAAATTTTAGGAATAAGCTATCTCTCAGTTTACGTGTATTTTTAGGCACGGTCCGTTACAGAATTTGTTATTGTGGGAGTGGCTAGACTATTTTCCTTTGTTAAATGGTCAGGGAGTTAATTCTTATCAATATATTCATCATCCTCTGAGAGGTTTTGCTAAGGTTGGGTAGGGTATCTATTTCAAGGCTAATGTTTGCGGTCATCCTTTAGTTGGTTCCCAGTGAAGGATATTTTTATGGCGCGCCTACAATCGTTGTGTCTGGAGAATTGTCTTTTATTATTGTCCATCTGATTATCTACTTATTTGTTTATTCAAGTAGGTGTTTTATATACAGATCGCATTGCACTGAATTTCAATTTGTTTTTTTGTTTTTTGAAGACTACAAAAAGGGTTTTTTTCTATTTAAAGGTTTGGCTAAGCTTTTTAGAATTTTACTTAGCTATGTTTTTTTTTTTTTTTTTTTTTTATGCTAATTATCTAGTGCGAAAGTTTTTTGATGTCGGCAAAAAACCGTTAACTCCCTACCCAACCTTAGCAAAACCTCTCGGAGGATGATGAATCTATTGATAAGAATTAACTCCCTGACCACTTAACGAAGGAAAATAGTCTAGCCACTCCCACAATAACAAATTCTGTAACGGACCGTGCCTAAAAATACACGTAAACCGAGAGATAGCTTATTCCTAAAATTTTGCTTGAAGATGAAACGGGACTAAACACCACAATTCAACTTAATTTTAATAATTATTTGGATGATTTCGGCTCTCGTTTTTGAAACATGAGAACTCTTATGTAGCAAAGGAATCATATTTTTAAACAAAAAATATTATTATAATGTAAGCTCTACTTCTGTATGGAGCACTGTCTTCTTAAAAATAAAAACAAAAATACTAAGGAACCCCGGATTATGCACCCAACGTGTTCTTTTCTATCTGCATACCTGCACAATTATATATATATATATATATATATATATATATATATAAAATAAAAGTTTGTCATCTAGCTGATTGATGTTACCTTCACCATCCTAACTTCAGAGTTTTGTAGGCAGACCTATGCATCCACTCTTCAGGGAGTATCAGCAATTTACTACTTATATTTTGGGATTTTTCCCTTTTATGCACTTATTGGTGTAAGCCCCCCTCCAATATTGTTTGTGTTTGCATGCATGTACTTACATGTAGGGTGTCATGATTATTTGTCCTTTTCTTTGTAATTTTTTTATTTATTCGAATTTGATTTTTTTAACATTTTGAAAAATGAGCATTATTTGAGTTGTATAGCAAATTTAAGATCATCTTAGGAAGTATAAGGGAAATGTTGATACTTTAGCAGTGTTGTAGTTTGAAAGATTTTGCTTAATACAGAATTTCCATTGTAATATTGAAACTATCAAGGAATTTTTATTTTTTTTCAGAAATCTAATATGTAACTTGCAATTTTTCAATATCTGATATTACTAAATTAAATTTTAAACATGTCATTTAGTTCTTTTTGGGAAGCTGTTAATTTTATTTAGGAATATAACCTGTTTTTTTTTTTTTTTTTTTTTTTTTTTTTTTTTTCAGTGGCCATTTGGAGCTCTTCATCCATACTGTTCATTTATTGCAAATGCTAAAAGACATTGAACAACTTCCATTGGCTGATATACTAGCCCGTTTACTGGATACAGAAGGTGGTCCTGGTCAGACAATCTCTGTTTTAGGGAGTAAACATGTTGCATCCTGGGGATTTGAAGATCTCCTTAATCCATCAGAAAAAGATCCTGTGGAGAAAGAAAAAGAAAAAGGTTTGTGATAAGTTTACTACAAATGAAGAAAATGTATTTTATAATTTTTTTTCTTCTGAAAATTGATTTAACTTTAAATGTTTAATGAATGTAAAACACTTTTGTAAACAACTAAGTTACTTCAAAATCTTGTCTTCTCCCCGACATGAGTCTATTTGAATGAAAAAGTGCAACTGTTTATTAAGAGTGAATTGACTAAATGGTATAGAATGCAAAATTAATCAAGGACTTCAGATTAAAATCCTCATTGATGTCAATATTTTTTTCTGATTCAAATTTTAAAAGTATGTGCAATTATCTTTTCTCCATTACATTTTAAAATAAATTTATGCTAAATATTGTTTGAAATTTATATTAATCCACATTTAATGACCATTTCAAATGTAGATTGATATTAATTACAGATTAACAACCTTTTTTTTTTTTTAACAGAGAAAACAAGTAAACCAAAACAGCTTCTTGACCTAAAAAAATTAATCATCTGTTAACATGTTTGTGTTGCACAGTAGTTAATCATCAGTTTCATTATTTTTGCCTGGATGGCTCATATAATACCTACTCTCAAAAAAATCGGTACATTCAGATTATTTACCTTGGTATTTATAGTATTATTCATTATTTATTTGTTTATTTATTTTTCAATTAGAATGTGAAATACCATTATATAAAAGTTATTTGGAATAATATACTCATGTTAGTTTTATTAGTATGTTTATACCCTTTAGATATATATAACTAGTATAATAATACTTTTATAATATTTGTCAAAAGCATATTGAACAATTTGAAATTGATAATTAATCTGTGACTTATGTGGATTAATATTTTATTTTTATACTTAAATATTTTCTTATTCAAGGAATTTATACTAAAAACAAAATGAATTGATTTTGTAAATGTAAAGAAAATAGCATGATTTTGATAATTATATATATAGTGATTTTGATTACAAAAGCTTATGCTAAAGTAAATCTTAATTTGTAATTAAGCTAAAAAAATTATCTCATGAAAATAGCTTTGTGATATAATGCTAAAAAGTTTGGTTTAAAAGTTATATAAAATGGACATGTGAAAAAGTTACTTGTTTTTTATTTTATTTTTTTTTCCTCGTTTTGAAATTTAAAAACTTTTTTATATAAGATTTTGACACTGCACATGCGAACTTAAAATACTTTAAAATAAGGTAATCATCTAGACAGAAATTGCAGCATATGATTTCTGTACAATATTTTAAGTAGTTCTAAAAACTTAATTCTGCATCATGGAAAATATTGAAAACACAAACTTCAAAGAAATAAGAGTGAATTGGGGAAATATAATCTTTTCCTATTTACAAGTAACACTGTTTTTTCGTTTTGTTTTTTCTTGTTTTTTTTTTTTTGACATTACTATATTTTAATCCTTGTTTTGAGCATATAGTAAAATCTATCCTATTTTGTTTTTAGTTTTAATCAAATTTCAGTTATCTGAAAGTGTCTTTCCAGCATTACTTTCATTGTTTATATTAAAACTGTTCATATGATATTAGAGAACAGATAAAAATAAAGTGGTGATTTAACAGAAATATAAAATATTGTCTTAATGTATTAAAATCTGTAAACATATTGTGCAGTTATTGTGAACATAATTTGAGTGCAGATGTTTTGGGCTTTTGTTGAGTGTTTGGTGAAAATATACATCAGCAGCTGCTCCTAGTTAGGAATATTGGTATTGATTATTGACAAAAGTTTGTTTCAGGTAATTATTGCTTAGACTAATACTAGCAGGAAGCTGATTACCAAGCATTATATAAAATGTTTAATAACATTTATTCTATGTACTCCGGAGCTATGAAATCATATGGAATTATTAGTTTTTAAGCAGTCCTTGTATTGGTCAAACGGCCTCTTTTAAGTTGTTTTTAAGATAAAGGCTGTCGGAATTCATGAGACTCAGAATTCCCTTGGTCATTTTGACAGCTTTATTGTTTGCTGGGATGGGGATGTGTGTGTGTTAAGTGTATGTTATCATTTGTTCTTTGGGAGTGTGTATGATGTAAGTATATATTAGTATGGGTGTGTGTATAAGTGTGAGACCTCAAGACCTCAACAAGCATGTCTGTCTTGTGTGGGTAGGGCTTGATTTATGGGGGTTATATATTTTATCTATGTTAAATTTGTGGTAAAACCCATCTGGACGAAGTGTTTTGAGGTGCAAAATCCATTTGTCTTCATGTTTCTCTAGAATTTTTCTCATGTTATCTTTTCTGTCTATTTCTATTTTTTCAATTATAGAAAATTTTTTATGACTTTTAAAATTGTTTTTCTACATGGAAATGTTCTACAGATAATAATCTTTGATGAGGAGACTATTTGATGCAGTTATGATAATTATTAATTCTGTTGTGAAAGGGCCATTCAGATTTTCACACATGTTGTTTCTGGCATAATGTGTATTCTAATAGATAAATTATGACTTCTACAGTTGTGATAGACTTTAAAAATAGATTTAGTGACTGAGCTAGTGAACAAATTAGTGTGTCTAATGTGGTTACAGCATAAACTCTTTTTGTTGCTATACGGTTTTTATTTTTGGTCTATTATGAATTACCCTATCTGAAATTTGGCTACTACCTATAATTTCCTTAAGGTTCTAAGTCTCTGATATAAGTATTCAATGTAAGAATATGTTCCATGAGTTTTATGATAACTTCTGTGGGGGTGGGAGTCTTGTTTTCTTCTTTTAGTAAGTGCTTCTTTAAGGACAGTTAGTCCTTCAATGTGTTTGATGTTTAAATAAAGTGATCTTATGTCCATAGTTACAAGAGTAGCCATTTCTGGTACTGTTTGTATGTGATTATATTTAGTAATACGTATTTGGAAATTTTGGTTGTGTGGCAGTTAAATGATGAAATGACTGGCCTTCCTGTGTTGTTGTTTTTGTTTATTTTGGGAAGGAGATAGAAGTGGGTAGGTGTGGGTAGGTTTTGTGGGTGTAAGTGTTGCGCATGTTTCCTTGTCAATTAGTTTGTTATTAAGCATCATTTTTTTTTTTTTTTTTTTTTTCTTTTGGTATTGAGGGAGAGGGTCTGGAGGTAGTTTTTTTTTTTTTTTTGTAGTTTTTTTATTTTTTTGTTTGCTAGCTGATTGTTGGCCTCTTTAAGGTATTTTTTGATTCTGCACATCATTGTGGTACCACCTTTGTTCGTCTGTGTAATTACTAGGTCATCTCTGTGCGTCGGCATGTCAAGGACCACTCGTTCCCTTTCAGTGATATTGTTATGTGGCAGCTTATGTACTGTTGTTTTCTTTGTTATTTGTTACTGCTATTTCAAATGTCCATATAGTGATCTCAGTGTTTTGTGGCATGAATGTAGAGCCCTTCTCTTTTATTGTTTTGAGTATGGAAGGTGTGTACTTATTGTCTCCGTAGTGGGCTTTTAGCTGTATTCTTCTAAAGAAGGATTTCAGGTTCTTTACCAAGGTGTCGTTATTGAACCTTGAGAAAATTTACTGTTACCTAGATTTATGACATGATGAAATTTTTTCATAAAAGCTTGAAAGCTTGGATCATATCACCTATTAGAGATACTATACCCCCTACCAAGTATCCTGGTTTGGGGCTTAGCCTGTTTTTTTTTTTTTTTTTTTTAAGATTGAGGGTGTTTACTGTTTTCTACAAGGGGCTAATCTGAGTGATCAGGGATATCTAGGGGGCTCCTGTCTTTTGGGTTGTGTATGTTTGTACAGCACCTTAAGGAAGTCAGGTGTAGGTTTGTGGTTGGGGTTTTCGTTTTGAGGTTTTCACTATTATTGATGGTGATAGTGTCATTATTTTTGGTTGTATTGCTGATTGTTATCTATTGGTTTAAGTGTGTGATCTGTGTTTGCATTTATAGAGTTGTGGTTGTGGTGTGTTGTTTACTTTTGTGGTATGATCATTCATTTTCTTTTTCTCTAAGGTTTCATATATATATATATATATATATATATATATATATTGTGTGTGTGCCTATGAATATATGTATTGTATGTGTGTGCCTATGAATATATGTATTGTATGTGTGTGCATATGAATATATAGTGCATGTGTACGTATTAATATATATATATATATATATCACATTTTTTTTATTCTGTTTATACATTCTTTTTAGAGATAATAGTGTTTAAGTAAATGCTCTGTTTATAATAAACAGTATTAACAGCATTTACCGGCCTGAACAGTATATATATATATATATATATATATAGTGTGTGTATGTATATATATATATATAGTATGTGTGTGTATGTATATATATATATATAGTATGTGTGTGTATGTATATATATATATATAGTATGTGTGTGTATGTATATATATATATATAGTATGTGTGTGTATGTATATATATATATATAGTATGTGTGTGTATGTATATATATATATATAGTATGTGTGTGTATGTATATATATATATAGTATGTGTGTGTATGTATATATATATATATAGTATGTGTGTGTATGTATATATATATATATAGTATGTGTGTGTATGTATATATATATATAGTATGTGTGTGTATGTATATATATATATAGTATGTGTGTGTATGTATATATATATATAGTATGTGTGTGTATGTATATATATATATAGTATGTGTGTGTATGTATATATATATATAGTATGTGTGTGTATGTATATATATATATAGTATGTGTGTGTATGTATATATATATATATATATATATATATATATATATATATAGTGTGTGTATGTATATATATATATATATATATATATAGTGTGTGTATGTATATATATATATATATATATATAGTGTGTGTATGTATATATATATATATATATATATAGTGTGTGTATGTATATATATATATATATATATATAGTGTGTGTATGTATATATATATATATATATATATAGTGTGTGTATGTATATATATATATATATATATATAGTGTGTGTATGTATATATATATATATATAGTATGTGTGTGTATGTATATATATATATAGTATGTGTGTGTATGTATATATATATATAGTATGTGTGTGTATGTATATATATATATAGTATGTGTGTGTATGTATATATATATATAGTATGTGTGTGTATGTATATATATATATAGTATGTGTGTGTATGTATATATATATATATAGTATGTGTGTGTATGTATATATATATATATAGTATGTGTGTGTATGTATATATATATATAGTATGTGTGTGTATGTATATATATATATATATAGTATGTGTGTGTATGTATATATATATATATATAGTATGTGTGTGTATGTATATATATATATATAGTATGTGTGTGTATGTATATATATATATAGTATGTGTGTGTATGTATATATATATATATATAGTATGTGTGTGTATGTATATATATATATATATAGTATGTGTGTATGTATATATATATATAT